>OMLB01055011.1:0-27456 GCA_900302555.1 Myripristis jacobus
GATGCCATTGCCACCATTGATGAGGCTATGCTACAGCGAACATGGCAAGAAATAGAGTACCATCATGATGTGCTTCGTGCAACTAATGGTGCCCATATAGAGGTGCATTAAATGAGGCAAAAAAAAAACAAACTTCAATATCTACTCCTCATTTTGTAATAATTTCCACAGACTTGTCTATTCATTTGCTTTTGTAATAAATTTGTTAAATTGTAAAGAGACTTTATGGACACCAATAAATATTTGCTTTACAATCAAGCCCTATACCTCAAGATAAACTCAACCTCCATTTACAACACACAGTTTGAGAATCACTGTGGTGCCTGATGCTCCAGTTTTTGCATTTATCCTCCTCCCCATCAAATCATTCTAGATAAATGCTCACAAACGTCTTCTGTTTCTTTTAATTCCGTGGATCAGTACAATTTAGCATGACGTTACAGTTACAAGTAATGTTCAAATCTTGACTGACTACGGTGCATGGTTGGGAATGTTCATAAATAGAGAACAAAATGTTTTAAAGGAAGGCAACATACACTGCAATTTAACGGTAATGCCCTGTAATGCACCATATAGTGTCTCATTTGTTTTCATTTGCATACTGTCGAAAGCTGTTTAACTGTATAAACACTGCAGAGGCAGCTAATACTGCTCGAGGCGGTGGCACACACCCAAAGTCATGCACACGAATATTTTATGAGCACTATACTGACATGTTTTTGCATGCTGCACAAGGCCGCGATGTGCATGTATGTATTACTCCAATGAAGTCACCTCTTCTCTGACCCCAAAATAACCTGAGGGCTGAGTCCCCGGTTGACTTCTTCCGCTTGACCTGACGTAAGCTACCTATAGATCATGGTGGCTTCCCCATGTGAGCTTCAGCTATTCAACCATGGCAACTGGACCACATGCACACATAAAGAGCGATACTGCTGGACGGGGAAGTGGAGCGTACAGTTTGGTCACATGTCTGCTCTCCAATGCTATCTGAACCGCGGCATGTCTTGAGTCATCGTCGGTTTGTGGTATTTCACACAAACCCACGTCCACACACTTCTGTTCCTTTGATGACTCACACACACAACACATGTAAACACAGACACAACCGTATATGTGTATACATGCATCAACTTCATCAAGGCACGTGGCATGCATCCACTCGGGAGACACGTACTGCACACACACTCAAACACAAAGTCACTTATATGCACATATGCGCGCCGACACACACAGATACAACCACACACACACACCGCTCGAAGCATGCTTAGAGGCCTGTGGACCTGTGGCCACCAAGCTGCCAGGCCTCATCTCTGTCAGTGTCAGTGCTCTAGGTTAAAAGCTTTTAATATGAATCATGGCAGCTACAGCGGTACATGAGAAAATAATGTAACAAGTCTGAGAGGAGAGATGTGAGGAGTGAGGAGGAAAAAGGGGAATGGATGGAGGAAAAGGGGACAGATGATTGGATCAGACACAAAAAGAGGAGGAGACAGCCATAGGAGAACTGGGACATGAGGGAAAGGTGAAGACGGGGCAAGAGGAGGAAGTTAGAATATGGAGGGAGGAGAGACGGGTGATGGAAAGAGGTGTGGACAAGAGAAAAATGTAAAAAAACAAAGTAGTTGTGGAGAGGCAAGTGAGAAAAGGAGGAGAATAGATGGGCAAGGTCACGGAAAGGGTGAAATGAACTGGTAGGAGTAAGGAGAGAGTGTGGAGGAGGGGAAAAGCATGGAGGAAGCCAGTTAACGGGTGAGGAGAGAGGGAGAAAAGGTGGCAGAGGGGCCAAAGAGGAGAAGAGTGAAAAGAGAGAAGTGATGGGGAAAAGCTGAGAAACCTTGATTCTGATTTACCCAGCAAGAAATATAAAGAGACACATAACTTGTAACTGAAACATTACAAAGAAACATTTGGTTAACCCTCTATTTCTGAAATCTCAACTTTGCAGCGACTACGAAAACAACTTCATTTCTAATTTGACCACCATGTATTTCGGATTTGAGCCAATGAGTTTTGAAAGGGCTCCATGAGCCTGAGGGTCATACGATTTGTCTCAGCTCATATAGCAGCATATAATCCTTCAATTGAAGTTAAAACAGTGACATATAATAGAGAGATATCAAAACAGGGCATGACAGACAGAGATAGCCTAGAGAAAGAAAGACAATTATTACGGGGAATCAAAAATAACCCTCTCTTTCTAACTATCTCCCTCTTGCTCCCCATCGCTCAGCCTCTCTGCATACCAGGGGATGTGGCAGCATGTCAACTCTAATTACATCCATTACAGTGTGTGGTCATATAGTTTAAGGGAAGTAAGGTGTTAAAATGCAAGTGAGGATGTGAACCTGTGGTGCACAGCATGTTCTGCGGATCACTGATCCAATCAAGATGCCCCAGTCAGGAGGACAACTCTAATTAGATCAGCTACAGCACGTATTGGTCATGGGCTGGAATCACAATGCAGGGTCTGAGCCTTGGCCCACTGAGCGCCAAAGGATGCCTCGGTGGTCTGCGAGGACATACATACATGGTTGATCTCATGCATGCCAAAGTATATAGATGTATCAGATATGTATGTGTGATGAGTGCGTCACTGTTTCACCTATCCCACACTTCCACGAGGGCACACCAGGGTTAAAAAGGGACAGTGATATCCCGACAGCAGCGGGGAGAGGGTTGCCGATGTCACAGGCCGCATTTTTGTTGACATAGTCGCATATCACATCTCACTTGTTGACACTGTCCAGAGTTTACACACCGTGGCTCAAACACAATCAGAATTTCTCTTTCTTTCTCTCTCTCTCTCCATCTCTCTCGCACACACACATATACACACACACACAGACTCTTTTCCTCCCTCTTTTGCTCCAGGCTCGTCTGCCTCGTGTCTGTATTTCGTCCTCTCATGCCGCTGCCTGGAGTTGAAACAAATATTAATTATTCAGCCAACTGCAATTCAGAATTTGCATTAATGCTGAATTGAATTGAAATGAAACGCAGCAGTCCTAGGAATTGATTTGCTAAAGGCGTGGGTACGTTGTGTGTCAGATGCTGTGGTCTATTTCTGAGCTGGAACTAGACCATAACATTGCATTAGTTCAAATGTCTGCTCCTAAATGGAGCCAGCAAAGGAGGACACTGAGGAATTCATCCCTTTCTAAGAGCACGCTGTCTCGCCCTATAGGGCCAATAAAACATTTAGAGTACTGAAGTAAAGATAGTAACACTTGGCAAAGCAGTAAATTCCTGACAGCCTACAGTATAGCACTACATTTAGTTGTTATCGTCTGCCATTTTTCTTCAGATGCCCATAAATAACAGTGAAATTGGCTTTGTATCAAATAAGAGTGTGTAAGGTCCCGCAAGCTTTTACACGACAGATGGACGTTTCGGTATTTTTCATAAAATATACAGTTTGCCATTTCCACCGACGCTGTAGCCGATGTGTCAACTCTGCAATGTGTCAACTCCAATAGTATTTCAGCCCTGTGTTGTGTTAATGTGGGGAAATAGCTGCACGTCTCATGTCTCCATGCTTACATGCCACAAATTATGTCTGCCACGATGCCAATAGGGATCCCAGCGGCCTCCCATTCTCTCAGCCACACGTGCACTGTCAAATCACAGTCACAGTCACCTGTCACCTCAGTTACATTAGTTTTGGGTGTTGCGTGCCTTCCTCAGGGGAAACACAGCCATGCATTATGCAACATCTAGAGAAATGACTGAGGGCAAAAATCAGTGGGAAGCGAAGCTTAAAAAGAGGCCACGTGTTAAGACGATCTACCCTGGTGCAGATGACCGAGCATCACCCACTTATTGCTAGCCTCGCCATGACCTGAACACGGTTCGCTTGGGGAGCCATCGCAGAATCTGTCAGAATAAAAGACTGTGCTAAGAAAGACCCCAGGCTCAGCCAAGAAATAAAGGTCTTTTCAGTGTTAGAGACAATGTGACAGAGCATCTTGGGTTGAAAAGGATTATCTGACTAATGTTCCCTTTTCATTATTTGCCAATGGTGTTACCTAATTTGGAAGGACAGCTTTTTGGTTTTGCTTATCTGTTTCCTTTCACTCTCCCCCAAAGCTGGTTCATTTTTTTTTTTTAAACAAACGGCTAATCCCTGAGGAAATGTACAAATGGCTCAAAGTGAAAGTGAGCAGGTTGTGATAGTGCTGCAGTGCTGGACCGTTTGTCATATTCGTGGAGAATTTTAATGGGCAGTACATTATTTTTTATGCACTAGCACATGCATGCACCCACACACTCTCTCTCTCTCTCTCACACACACACACACACACACACACACACACCTATTCCTTGGCACAAAATCTCTCCCTAGTGTTCTTCCAGAAATGAATTCACTTTCCCACATCAGGCAGAAGAAAATGTTATCTCCAGCGAACCAAAACCAATTTGGAATAGAATAAACGGTGTACCTGCCCATTTGACAGGCACTAAAACCTCTTATCCCTGGTTATTCGCATCAGTGCCTTCTCTTGACACCATGATATCCAATGGAACAGGAGAAACGCTCCCTCTCAAATATCATCATTCCCATGCAAATAACCAGAGGAGACGTGCAGACAGCCCACTTAACGAGCACTGAGATATTAACGCCCCGTGGCCGATCAATAAACAACTTGTGGAAGTGACTCATCATTGGTGGGCTAACTCGCTGAACCCCTCCACCCCTCAGGCAAAGTGCTGAGGCGAGGCTCTCTCCACGTCCGCCTCACAGCAGAGGAGGAAAGATGCGAGGGGCTCACTCAGACACTAGTGGCCTGCTGTCAGCAAATCCATCTCATTTCATTGATCTCCTCAGCCTGGATCTGAGAAATATGACGGAGGGCTGATTCTCTAATGGGACCGCAAATGCAAGCAGTGGGCCCGGGGCCTGTCCACATGATGTATGCCAGGCAAATGGACAGGCCACTCATCTTTTCATTGTCGGCTAATCGCCTCTTCTGCGTGCCTCCCGTCTCGGTCGGGCCAGGGCTAATAGTCGGCAAGCCATGTCTTCTTAGCTCACGGCCAAGCCCTATCCTGCTTCAGATCAATGTCACACAGACAGGTCCCCCCATCCCACTCTGTTCCACTGCACTGCTTCTCACTCCATCCTCCTTCCCACAGGGGACAGGAGGAGTGCTTTTGAAAGGTGTAACAGTAATGGTGATGAATGCATATACATTTATTATTGGATGTGTGGCCCCTTTACCACAAGAGCATCTTTGCACTGCAATGCCGCACTTTGTATTCAGGCACACATCACCCATAACTATGGATTAGCTGCATTTGGACAAGCCCTTAGAATTTATTGACTTTAATAGTCAAGGTAATATTCAAGTCATTTGATACATAAAAAGTAATAAAAGTGAGGAGCCCCACCCAGTCTGTCTAATGATGATATCATACCACAATATTGAAATGGTTACTGATAGGATCAGACCAATCAGTCATTTCGAAGGGCAATATATTTCTCCAGGCTGCAAATGCAACATGAGTTAATCTTGTGGTCTCATCAGAGAGACTGTATTAAAGTGGAATTTCCTTTGTAAACTGACATTAGAAAATGGGCTTTGAGTAATTAAGAAAAGAATAATAACAGAAACAAAACTTTTTTTTTTTTTTTTCTTTTTTTTTACTTTTCTCCCTGGCTCTCATTTTTTACCCTCTAGTTCACTATCATATATTATCACGCTACACAATAAGTTTTGTTAAATCTTTTTTCACTGTGGTTTGGATCCATACAACCACTGGCTTGTAAAGCTGCAGATGTGGTCACTGTAAGAAATTGCCTATAATGCAAATGTAACTCCAGTGTAACCATAGAGACTGTGAGAAAGCATAGCTGGAAGTGCATGACCCATGAGAGAATAGGGAGTGAGATTCTCTGTGGGTCCTCACTATTCATCTTAATTAAACATGACAGAGTGACCTTACTGATCTCCGCTCTCTTTTGAGACCAGCTGAGTCTTCATATGCTGTCATTATCACACATGCTGTGATGTATGGGAGTCAGTGGACTGGTTTTAGATGTGGTCTGATGCACTGTAAAAATGTCCGTCTTGACCATTTCAGCTTTTATTTAGTGTTAGGTAAAGCCAGAGGACGTGAGATGATTTCACTCTGACAGTTTCCAAAGCTGCAGTTTCCGAGTGCATTTTCCGTTCATTTTCTTCAAACGAGAGTATCTTTAAATCACATAGACTGCTCCAGTGGTTTGAAGCTAATATGTTGTTGTTTTGGACATTTTATGCTATGTAGGCTTAAAAAGGCAGCTTTAAGCCATTTTTTATCATAAATCCAGCTAAACGGCTTGGCCTGATACTTTAAATTTATCACTCACCGTGGCTGTAGGGGAGTTATTGATGTTGCAGTTGACTGGTTAGAAGTCATGCTCATTGGCTTGGATAGTGTCACCTATAAACACAAGAGCACAAGTAATCCTAAACTCACTAGAGACTCCCTGTCCATTGAATGCTCCATATCTCCTAGGTCTGGAGCAAGGGAGGAAAATGAATAATGCATAGGCTACATCAGTGGTTTCCAACATATTTACTGCCAGGGCGAGACAGCAATCATTCCTAAGCACACCAAATTATTAACTGCTAAAGTTCATATAAGGGGGCTGCAAAAATGACTTCCCAGATGGAGATAAAATTTTACTATTTATGAGGAAAATGTTTACTCGTTACATTGCCTTTTTGATTTGTAAATGCAATCATTTTTTAGATTCTCTCTAAATCTCAAGGCATGACTGAACTCACTGTACAACATAGCAGGATGCCCTCCCGCACTGATAAGGAAGCACAATATGCACTACATGATTCATACATCCAAGGATGATTGTTTCACTGTGGCCAACTTGGTGCCTGCTTTTCAGACCCCGAGGTCACTTTATTTCTAAAATGTGACCAGCAGCAAATCTTGCTCCTTTTTTGGACCGCTGGCACAAATGCTAACGACAAGAAAAAGTGTTGATTTATGCTACTTGCTTGTTCCATCAAAACAGGTCTGAGGTTTGATAACAGCACCTACCATGCAAGGTGCAACCCCCTTTGCCAGAGGGGGAAAAACATATTGAAATGCAAATTAATATGCAAATTGGCATATACCGACTTTTTGAGCAACCGATAACAACTTTCCTTAGAAGTCAGTTTTAAAACTGCTTTGTTTGCCCAGTAAAATCATGCCTGTGATGTTACAAAGACAGTCATTTATATGGTTTTAATGTCTGTCAACACAGGAGAGTTAGAAATGTCAAAACTCACATCGCTCATGTCATGACAGGTTAGCCAAAATATAAATGTTAAGGTTGCTTGACAGACGAAGAAACATGATTTGGATGGAAACATAGGAGCAGGCCAGGATCATGCTTTGGCAGATGTATGTTTTATTTATTTATTTGTTCCAGCGCAGCTTTGTTTGCCCAGATCTATTTTGCAGAGCTGTTTCCAGTCCCTCTTCCAACAGACAATGCCTCTCATATTGGCTTTGTCTAAGCCAACCATTTCTGTCTTCATCTGGCAGAGTGATAGGTTCGGTTGCCTTAAGGTGAACTTTACTTGAGCACTGTCGAGAACATGACACAATACAACCGGCAAGGGCAACGGCCAACAAAAGAAATGTTTTCCACTCAATAACATACATTTCATCACTGATGCGTCCGCTTCAAACCATGCAAGCAGACAGTTAGAACTTTATTTTCCAGCATGGAGGTATGTAGGCGGTAATGGGGTGGGGGTGGGGGTGGATGCAGCAGCCATAGAGGGAATGGCCACCATGACTGACCTTGGTGCTCCTCACGAATCAGCCAAGCACTCAGCTCAAGCCCAGGCTGCGTAAAAAAAATGACTCTGAATAATTTCTTAATGCTTACACAGAGGGTTGAGAGAGGAAAGGGGTCAGGGGGAAAGAGTGGGAGAGACAAAGCCAGAGGAGAGAGGACAGAGAAATGGATGACAGCGAGACGGGGAGAGAATAAGAACAGGGGAGCGTCGGAGACAAGGAGAAAGTTGAAGAGGAGGCGAACGTGATGATACATAGAATCAGGGTGAAAAGGAGAGATGGATGAAAGAAAGACAGAACAAGAAAAGGAAAGGGGTGCAGGGGGGATGGATACACAGAACGAGTGTGCTGTGTCCGTTGTCCTGGGATCCTGCTCCACTCTGCATTATTCATCGCGGCACCAGGATTCATCCAGGGTGACTTACATCGCTCATCATTTACATGCTATCTACCTATGAATTATTGAAACAATGAGTTGTGTGTCTGATGGTTCATGAAGCAAAGAGGTGAGCTCCCGGTGGGGACACACTGCCTCAAAGGTCATCCACCAGAAGCTACGGCAAAAACCCTCCAGAAAGATAGTGGTACACTGCGGGCTGCAGACCGAAGTCACCGAGTGACTTCTTTGAAAGTCATTTGCATATGAAAAGAGAATTATGACAGTTCTGTGAAAGATCACAGCTACGGAGAAGTTATATTTTAACCATAATATAACTTTGACTTCTCCATATTATGGTTTCCTCAACAAAAAAACAGACTACATGCAAAATTAACTGACAAATTCTACATTTCGTTTTCACTTGCCTGACAGACTTCGTTAAGCAAATCTCTGCGGAATTATCTTCATAGAGATAAAATGTTGAACCCTTGCTCAGAGGGTCTTCATTGAAGCCCATATATGGTCCCTCCAGCATTCAGCAATGAGGAAAAAGGAGAGAAGAAATAACATTTCTGAGTATGTTGTGATACATGCGTCAAACCTCACGATCTTGCCGAAAAAAATAAAATTCTTTGTTTGCAAAGCTCAAGAGCCTTCCTTGGAGCCTCTGTTCCTCCAAAAAGCACTCCTTACATGCAACAACAATCCAAAGTTCAAAGCAGAAGGATACCACCTAATTATTTTTGTAGTCTTTACAGGCCCTCAGGCAGGATGTACTGTAGCTGCCAATGAGACTTGGTTATAATACAGGAGGAAGAAGCACTCCAGTATAGAGATATATGCATGGAGGGAATTTGAGTGGGTCCATTCAAAGAGCACATCATTTAACCAGGGTGTACGTGAAATTATTAACAGTCAAGATAATTAACCATTCCAACTCTGACGGGCTTCCTGTCAATGACATTTTGCCTGCACTGGGGGGGGAAAGGTGACTCACATTTTGCATACTGAACTTTCATTAGGTCCAATTTAAAGCAGAGGAAATAAATCCCACTCAACATCATATCACATGCGGTGTAGTGCAATTCAATATCGTATACGGGGATGTATACTGAAATTGCTACAACGTACTTGCAGTAAAAGCATTATGCATAAAAAGCTCCAGCGCTGTGATGAGAGTATGAAAGGCACACCGCTCTATGTAATAAAAATGCTGAGAACTAATTACTGCTAGTCATCATTATGGAGAGGGGCTTTAGGGTGGGGTGGGTGTGAGAGGGTGTGCGTGCGTGTGTGTGTGTGTGTGTGTGTGTGTGCGTGTTGGGCGGGCTCGCTCTGGATCACTTCCAAGATTAAAGAGAAACTGTGGTCACATTGATTTAGACTGCACAGAAACTCGGGAGGAGAATCGTCTTAGGCCAGTGTGCCGTGCGTGTGTGCTAACACCTAGGCGTGAAAATCCATCATACTTTCAGTGTAAGCAGGCTAAAAGCATTGGAAAAGCAATGTAATTGTGGTACATGAAATGACTGTATCTTCCTACAGGTAATGGTGGTGAGAGTGCAGAGTGATGGCGAGGGGAGCATTCACCGGCAGATGCATTCATACATTCACACACTCACGAACCTTTCCCCTCTCCGCCTCATCTCGTCCCTCTGTCTTGCACGTTTTTCCCCGTTCTTCCCTTCCTATCCACCCTACTCACACACACTCACACACACACACACACACACACACCAAGGGAGATAATGAAAACCCAGAAAAGCCCCTGCACATACCCCCAGCTGCTCACACCACCCACACATTCAAACATTGTTGGAAAACAATAGAACTGACTGTCCTTGAACTGGGAAAATAACACAAAGCAAGTGTAAAATGCTCGGTAAGCCCTAGGTAATTAATTAAGAATGTTCAGATTTAGTCATGGCTTAATACCCAGCAGTGCAGTGCTAAATTGCAGTGAAGTGAAAGCTAATTAGGCCTGTCTCTTAAGCCGTGATGTGTTTTATTTATGACTCCATCTCCAGAACGTTTTCTCAATGTGCGCCACAGCACCATGGTGACCGGCAAATTTCACACCGCTGGTTTTAAACTCTGGATGTCACAGAACAATCATAAATCTTATTATTGGATTAAATGAGTAGACTATAATGGCGCCCATGGATGTTAATAATGTAAAAGAAGAATAGTTTATGAATATTCATATATCCTATGATAGATCTGGGTAAAGCTTTATGAGTTGGCTTACATCTCCGCCCTTGACAGACGACTCGCTCTAAAAATGCTCTTCATTATTTGAAGGTGTCATTATGTGCTGCCTCATCTGTGAAGGCTCTAAGTGGTTTTCAGTCCCGAGTCGAACAGGTTAGGCTGCGTGCGGCGCGCTGGCAGCTCTGTATCTGACACTTTTGTTACAGTTTTCAAAGTTTTCATTTGTTTGCTCTGTTTCATCAACGTGGTAATTTGATTAGTGGATAGAATCTGAACAATGTGAAAGTGTGAGACTCGGAAGATTTTCTTGCCGTAGGATCGTATCATATTGTAGTCTTGCATCTGCAATAAGAGACAAGCCTTCTAATAAAGGTGAGCTTTAGCTGAGTGCAGGCCCTTCTTATGGAAATACCAACCAAGGTACTGTCCTGTCCTAATTCTGTCCAATCAGTATTTAGGAACCTGAGCAACTCACTTTCAAAGCCCGCTGATGTAACATTATTGATTCTGATCCACAGAAAGTCATCCAATGTTTTCTCACAGTCATTTTTCCACCTTTTCCAATCCCTTCACAATATCTAGTAGTAGTCCATTGGCAGGCCATAACAGATTAGCTGATGGGACAAAATTGTATACCTGTCATTGTGAGATGGTAGGGAATGTTCTACAGTACCGCAAAATCCTAAGAAAATTTAATTATTTATGTTAATATTTAAGTCTGAGGACATGTGGGGCAAATATGGATTTTTTTTTTCTCACAGTAGCCTATCCATTTCTGAAGCCGCCATGTACTGCCCTGCATCTTACCACAACTCCACATCTCACTACCATCTCCCGAGTTAAGAATAATGTGTAGCCCACTTTATTTAACTGTGTTTGTCAGTACAACCATTAAATAGTTGGCCCCCCCTTATGAGAATCTCCAGCCACTCTCTGAAAGCCCCAAAGTGCATTTCACTGACAGCACCGTGGTTTCTAGAGGACACTGTCTCCTTTAGTCGGTCTCGCCCTTGGGTTTCTCAGTTAGTTCAAAGACCCTATGAGGGATCCAAGTCTTATAATTAATTGATCCATTTTCTTGTTTGATTCTATTTATAGCTAACCTCATCCATGCTGTAAGTGTTCCTTTTTTTGTCCAAAATCACATGGCGGTCGCACTGGAAGCACAGAGGATATTCAGTATCAAGCATCACGCTTTGAGGTCGGGCGATGGGACCAAGCAGCAAACCAGTACAAATCTATTGTTTGTTATGTTTTTATATTATTTTATTTATTTATTTTCTTGAAGTTATCTAATCCCTGACGCTGTCACATCCACAAAAAGCCGGGGCACACACAGAGGGAGCCTAGCAACATGGGGCATGCATATTTCAGATGTTCAATTTGAGAAGATGGCATCGCCATGTGTTCTCTCTGTTGCTTTTGATGGGGACGCTCCCGCTCTGGCAGGGTGGGCATCTATATTGGATGATGTTGTTGGTTATGTTGCAGACATGTGACTTTGTTTTCCTCCAAGAAGAAAGCCGACATGCCGCCTGCATAGTCTCTCACAAACTTATCAAGAAGTTATGACTCCAGATGAAATAAAAAGGAATATGTGATCAAAACTTGGCTGCCTGTGATTCATGATTTCGGGCGTACTTTTTTCTACAGCTGAGTGATGATACAGTCATGAGGTAGATGGAAGCGAGACGGTTTACTGTCAGCAGCAACAAGGAGAAGAGTGATGGTGTGGTTGTTAGAGATCACAGACTGACAATTCATACAACTTCCAATGAGTCCACAGTAGGGGTGTGAATCATTGACTTAACATCAGTTCGGTTTGATTCATGACTCACTGGCTGACAGTTTGATTTCAGAACAGTCTTTCATTTTTTGTGACAATTCAACTTGATTTTGCAAGTCATGAGTCAAGTCAGCAATTCAATCCAGCAATTTCACCCAGAATCTTATATCCATTATTAAAAACACACATGCAATACTGTAAGACCATCCTTTTTCTTCTGAAATGTGAGAGAGAACAGGATTACTTTAACATTTATTCTATTAAAAAAAAACTTTGACAAAAAATGCTATTTAATGTATTCTGTTAGATCCACATATTATTATTATTTTTTTAAAGAATCATAAATGAATCAGTTCAAGCATTTTATATTAATTTGCATCAAAGTCTGACGGATTCATTCTATTTATTTCATTTAGCAGATCAGTGCAATTGAACAGGCAGTAGTTATAATCAGTACAATCATGCAATGAAACACTCGTTACATCCATGGTCTATATGTTTCCAAGTGTCCTTGAGCAAGAGACTGGACTCCAGACTGGCTGTGTGTGTGTGTGTGTGTGTGTGTGTGTGTGTCTATCAAAAGCTCCAACATTCCTCAAAAACTCCCAAAGTTTTTTCTTTTTTTTTTTTTTTTTTTTCCAGCTGAGGAAATACGGTCAAGCGAACAAGCCAGTTAGATATCACTGCCTGTGGAAAGAGATAAGAGTGAGACAGAAAGAGGACTGAGGAGAAAGTCAGACAGGCACAGGGACCACGTGAGTGCAGAATCACTCAGAAACAGAGGTCAGTCGCACACACAAGGAGATGCTTACCTTTAAATAACCTGTCTATTCAAAAAAGTGTAATAATTCATGAATGGGTAATGCATTTCATACACAAATTCTAAACAGCAGCCCTAATTAAGGTGTGGGTGAAATTAATTGCATATTGATCAGTGTTTGCACTGTGGGAAGATGGATTATTAATGTGTCACTGGATTATTAGGGAGCTGATTGTTATTTTAGTCAATTTGTGTACAATCGACCTTAAGTGAATTCATGGAATTACATGATCCTGCATCATTAACACCAAGGAGGTAGGTGGCATATTAGTGTCAGTGGACCAGCCACAGTACTGCTGTTGCACAATCCTCCATGTCAGACTGTCACTGTGCGGTAATTACATGTCATACAGGAGGCATATGGGAGTGAAGAGCGGTGCGGTGATGAACAGAATGAGACACGGAGGCATGTGGGAGGCATCGGAGCTCCACAGCTGCAGCCATTCTATATGTAGGATTGCGTGCATCCCGTAGCTCCAACACACTTTGCTCCAGAATACTGACCGATAAATCAATGTATTGAGAGGAAAACAGACAAAACACAGTCTGCTCTCTGTTGTGCTTCTTGTACTGTTCCCTCATACTGTGTGTGACGTCCTGATGTCCACTAACATGTCAGTTTGTGCTACAAAACAAACTGTAGATGCGTCTGCAGCAAGCCGAGCTCCTTTACTTGACAGCGTGACTTGGTGCACGCTGCCCTATATGTGTCAAAACTGATGTTATATGAATTCAGGGCTTTTTAACCAAATGCAAGTGCTTCACTTTGCATCAGGCCTAAATTTATCCAAGCAAATCTAAATGTGCATTACTGATGTGTCATTATTTTTGTAAGATTGTACATTGTACTGTAAACTTGGATCAGCGACTGAATCGGTAGAGAAGAAAACCCCAGGCCAAGTTCAAAAGCTGTGCAAAAAGATGGGAGAAACAGACCAATAATCTTTCCCTAGCGGCACTCCTATTTATAGGAAGAAAGTGTCGCTTCAAATTACAGTGAACGACGGCCATTTGCTGCCCCCTGCTGGACAAAAGTAATGTGACTGTTTTAATTTAGTAGTAGTTATTAGTAGTTATGATCATTTTTCTTTTGTGCATTTTTATGGTGTGTGTGTGTGTCTGTTCAGTGTCTGTGGATGCTGAACAGTGAGGTGATTTTTTTTTTTTTTTTTTTTGTCGGTGCTTATTACATACACATTACTGTGTATGTATTCTGTATGTGTGATAGCACAGGGTATAATGCAATTAATTGGATCATGACTCCACATTTATGCTCCCAGTTTGCCCTTGGCAGCTGTCTCTTACAGCACAAATGACTTACAAAGGATATTAAAGTGCAGGGCTGTGCAAAGACAGCCGGAGGGGAGAGGAATTGAGCCTAAAAAGCTATTCTTCAAGACAGAGAGGTATGTGACAGGTACTGTCTATGCCAGTTGGTTTAACAGCATTATAATTTCATAAAGCGCTGATTTTCATTACCTAGATAATCACATGACTTTTTAGTTGTCTCATCTGCCCTTATATGAATGTTAAATAGTTTAAATGTTAACTTGTTGTATTTTGAGGGGTGGAAATGACAAATGGATTTTTAGGGACTGCAGGAATTACAAGAGAAGAGGTCAAACCTGATCTCGGTTAGCAATCACACTGTTTTGGAGACTGAAGACTGTCTACTGTTTGCACTGTAAGTATCTAAGTTAGCAGAGTGCAGCGCTGAGATGAGGCCAGGAAAGAGCTTGGCAGAACATTTGGCTTGTTCAAACCAGACAACAAAAACAGTTTGGAAATTCATATTCAAAACTCACTTTTCCCGTGGTTTCACTTATCGTAAAAAAGGCCAAACTTGACATTTTTTGGGCACAACAAAGTGTTTCTGCTCTTACGTGGGTTAACCACTGATTGATAGAGTTTAAGTCGCTTGTAGTGGCACAATATCTCCCGGGAGGGGACTTAACACAGGAGCAGCGCAGTGCTGTACAAGAAAATAAATCACAGCACACAGACGTTAAGTACAGGATTTGGTGAGTTATTGGAAGTACAACAAACTGTGATTTTGGAATTATGAATATCCTCCTTTTTGCATGCTTGTCAAATACTTTTCTCTATCTTAGTTCTGTGCTTAGTAATGTGAGGGTATGAGGAGCATGCACAAAGATTTCATTATTTGGGATTACAAATATTTGTTTAATGAGGAAAGGAGGACGAAAAAGAAAATTACCAGGGGATTTTGTAAGACTTCCCTTATTTTTCATATGTGCTATGATTTTGTTGCTTTAAAAAGATACAAAAATCTCAGTTCAGCCATCACTATGAACAAATGTATTTTGGGAATACAGAACTTTAATGGGTTATAGTTTTTACAAATGAACATGAAGTATGGCCTGTCTTGCAGTAATGCATCTTGGCTGACTAAAAGACATTCTGCCGACAAGCACAACACCAAAACCCCAATAAGGTGACGTTGTGAATTCAGACTCAATCAGCTACACAAATGCTGAGCAAAGTCACAAAATGTCAGCTCCGCGTGGTTTTCTGAGTGGCTTAACAGTGATAAAACACTTTACGTTGCAGCCGCTGTAGGAAAATCCTGTAACTCTGCCCAAAAAAAAAATCAATCCAATACCTGTTACATGAATAAAAAAAAAATTGTGTTAGTGATGTTAGTAAGGTAAAGCTCTTTTATCCTCATTTCTGGAGAATAGCAGCAGTATTAGGTAGTTGTCTCAATACACTGGAACAATACAGTACACTGTATTAAGTGTTTTCTTTTTCCACTGTTCCAAAAAGTCACTTGGATGTACTTAAATGCTGTGTGAGCCTCGATGTACAATGAAAAACATGTAAATGAATCATGACAATGAAAAATTAGCAATGACTTCATGTTGGAAAATGAGAATAAAACAACAGACTGACTCGCTTTGATCTAAAGGATGGATTGCAGTGCTGAAGTATTGCATTATCAGTCACAGCCAGAATATCCAATGATGTTACAACTGGGTAAAGAAGAAAAAAAAAAACTCAAACACAATCTGGCGCCAGGCAAAGCAACCAGGCATTGTTGTCTTTTTTTTCCTTTCATCAGTTTTTCCCATTGTGCTTTTCTAATGACGGTAAAAGAAACAATTCCCCAACCTGAGTCTTGTTCCACGGAGGCAACTGTGGATTGATTTCAGATACAGTGATAATATCCAGGGATGTGATCAATGACATGAAAAACAAGGAGAAAGGGTAATGTCCCATTAGAGATGAATTAGTGCCCCCCCCCCCAAAAAAACTGAATTCAAAAAAGAAAAAGAAAAATCACATCTTTGCATCTAGAACCCAGCATTTATTGTATATTGGATTATATCACGAGTCAAGCACTCTAGTATGCTTTTGTGCTTTATCAAACAAAATGAGGAGAACTGCCCCCACAGTCTCTTTTTAAGTCAGAGTGCCAACCCTTTGTATTTAGTACCAGTGCTGGCATAATGTGATACCCAGCTCTTCACTCTAACACCATCACTCTCACATTATCAAAGATTAACCAGCTTCTGGATTTGGGTGACATGGGATGCAGTACTGTACCTATATCAGGTTACAATATCCAAATAAAGATCATGGATTACCTTTTAGATTTGAGGGGCTTATTTGCTACCAAGTAGGAGCTGAAAGACAGCGCAGAGCAGCTCGGTTCAAGTGTAACAGTCTGGTGATTCTGTATATTTATAGAAACAATCATTTCATTTTTTATTATGTTGAAATACTGCAGCAATACAACCAGTGGCTATTGCATCACATATTATATGTTTTGTGTGTGCTTGCACCATATAATCCTATAGCATTCTCAAACATACAAACACTGGTACCACTGAGGAAACAAGCTAAGGAATCAATACCCAAGGTCAAGGCTTTCAGGAATATCGTAACAAACGGATTTTTGCACACACCACAGCGCCACCGTAATTGATCGGGATATATTCATGCAAAGGCCTCCGCACGCAGACATACAGTAGATCAATCAATTCACAATTTTAATTCCAACTTTGCAAAAGAGGATGCTACTTTCACTCAAACAAAATATTTTTGTTATAAACTGTGTGTACAAACAGCACTGTAAATACTAAACCCTTGCTTCATTAAAGGCATGAGATATAATATAAAAAAAGTCATCTTGGTGTAAATCTATGAAATGAACTCCCTCTAAACAAAGGCTTGCTCTACAAGTCTAGGCATGACTTGACCAGCAGCATGAGCTTATTTATTAAATAAGAAATAAGAAGAGAAAATATCCTTTCTATGCCCTTAATAAAGGCAAGGAAGTAAAGATTAACACTACGACAAAAACTGGAGTTCCGTTCACGTTTAAATCTATTTCTAGATTTAATATTCAACCTTAATGACATTACTTCTGCAATTTACAGACAAGAGTTAATCAAGCCACCAAAAGGCAGGAGGATCTTACCATTTCCAAAGCCCTTATTAGGCACACACCATGCAGTACCAATAATGTGGTTTTACCTTACAACTACACAATCAAGCTGAAAAAGTCCTTGTCATGTACCAATTCTTCTCACTGTTACAATCTTAATAAATTAAACATGTTGTCCATATTTTTTTTTTTTTTTTTTTTTGAAAGGCGGAAAAACTCATTTTCTACTACTGGGCTACACAACAAGACAGATCAAGCACAAGTATAGCAGAGGAGTATTTTGTTGAGCGCATTATGTCATTTCCCTTAAAAAAAAAAAACAAGGACACTGATCATCAAACATAAGTTATGAGTACACAGCTTCAAATTTAATTAACATTCGATGTGCAGTATCTTTCGAAAGCTGTCGTGTCGCCTCCAAAAAAAAACAAAAAAAAAAAACCCACTGGGTGTGTGACATTTAAAATCCATGGTCATATTGTGCTATGAAGTCATACATACAGCCTCTTGCTTAAAGCCCTTTTTGATTGGTCATGAACATGAGAACATTCAAAAACACCATGATGAAGTACAAACGGAAGCAGACAGGCTACTCATGTACATACACATCCTTAACTCTTTGGTCCATGCTCATTAACCTTTCTCTGGATTCATCTGCATTCACGAGTGCCATTTTGCATCTTCAACTGATCTCATCTGAATGTCCATGAGGTTGATGCATATGGCTACTGCAAATATTCAAAGAACTATGGCATCTAGTAAGTAAATGTCGCATCACTGTCACACAACCATTATACTACACATTTCTTCATAAAGACAAACTGATTTGAGATGAGAACGTCCATAACTTCTGTAAATATCGCCCAGGGCTGACTAAAATACATTCCAAGTCAAGTTGAAATAGTGTAAAAATAATAATAATGATGATGAAAGAAACGACCATGTACATAAATTGGACAAGCAGAGTGTAAAATCTGAAAACAAACATGAAAAAGAAAGAGCATGAAAGAGCATGACTTCTAACATGCTCATTCGCCCTCCGGCTCCAAACAGAGATGCAGACATGCTGATGTAATGTTCTTGGAGGAGGCTGAGCATTTTTATGGTGCTTTTTTTTCCTTGCATGTCTTTGAAAATGCACACAGTGTAGCTAAATTGAGAACAGAAATACTGATGGGAGACCAGTTTTCCACTTAGGTCCAAGTGAAAGACTTCTGGTCATGTTGCTTGGCCTATGTTCCTGGATAAGTTCAGAGTGCTACTTACAGAGATATTCTACAGACAGGCCAGGCTATGTCAGACTAGGCCAGACAGGAAGCTTGCTGTGGCACAAATCGGGACAGGAGCAGTCCAAATATGGAAACGGTCAGATAAAAATAAGAGTTCCTTAACTTTCTGATCTTCGACCCTGAGCAAGGCGGTGAGGGCTAAATATAAAACCCTGCGGTTCCTCATGTCCCGCCCCTGCAGCGGTCAGCACGTCCCTTGTCACTATCTCATCAAACTTTTGCTACTATCCTTCTCTAAAGCAGAAGAGAAAAGAAGTCTTACGAGGAGGAAGGAAGCTGAATAGATACAGCAGTGTAATTACCAAAAAAATAACCTCCATGAATGTCTGTTAAAGTGTGTCAGTGGGTACAATAGCCTAACAATAGCTGTGCTACCATGTCTTTCTCTCTTTCTGACACTCATCACCCCAGAAAATTCTCATTTCTACAGCAATTTCGACATATTACATCCCATTTACAGACACTTTCTTTCAAAGTGTCAGTGGAAATGTGCAACTCAAAGGAGATAGACCACAAATAATCACAACAGTACACTTTCCATTTGTGCTTTCTGTCTAGTGTATTGTGTCTGTTTCCTGGGGTTTGGTACCATGGCAGTATCCCCAAAAGGCTTCATTTAGAGTGCTGCTCAGCAAAGCTGGGAGCTAGAGAGCCATGGATCCTTACGGGCCTGTGGCCAAATCAGAGGCCTGATACTCTGTGTGCTCACAGCAGTCCATAGAGACTTGGTGGGGGGAGGAGGTGTCCTCTTCCGCCCTGTCAGTACTTATTAATCCCAAAGATCCTCACACCGTGCAGCTGGGGCAGCTTGGGGATGAGCACAGTGAGCAAGGAGACAGTGTTGACCACAAAATGGACCCGGTCATATTTGGTGTAGAAACTGGTTAGGATATACCTAGGAGATAAAGAAGGTAGAGAAGAAAAAAGAAGAATGGGTTAAAAGGGTGGGAATGAGTAACCGCCTGACCAGTTAAATTCTGAATAAACTCAATTCCCTTTCATTTTGATTTCTTGTCACAAAATGGCAATCCTCTGTCAGTCCAAACTGTCTCAGCATCCATTTAAGAACAGTGTGTTAACCTTTTTGGCCCCATTTTGCTTTAGAAAACCAGTGCTGTTACGGTAACTTTGGTGAGTTGATTCCTAAAGCACCAATGCCGTCAGAATGTGCCAGCACTTGCATGCATGACACTGTTCCAACATGCCGACCCACAGGATTACACCATCAGCGATGATCAATGTAACTAAAACACATACATGTGATGCTGCAATGCTAAGTGAATAAACCATAACATCTCAGTTAAAAGACCCACTGAGACAGAGTGAGCAAGAACCAGACAGTCAGTAAATGCCTCCAGTGTGAGCTCCCCCGTCTGTCAGCACTCAGTACACAAGCCCTGACAACCTGCTGGCTATATGCAGGCACTGGATGCTGAGATGTGGTATTTCTGGTGCAACACTGCCAGAGTCTGTAGGGAAGAGGAAATTCACAATGCTGATTCAACATCAAAAGCATGTTTAGATGTAATCGTATGAATCTGTGGGGGATTGTTATGAGCTAAAAATGAGGCCTTGGACATCCTGTTCAGTACAGAGCTGGTGAGGTCATGCCATAAAAGCTCTCAAAAGACTTTAACAGATGTGTAGCTTTCCCAGCTGGAGCCATGACCTATAGACTGAGCACTTGTCTCTTCCTGCTGGTGCGGGTAACAAAACAAAATTATTAAGGGGCCCTTAAGAGTAGTGAGAAAAATGTACACCTGCAGAACTGCTATCACCACAATGTTCAAGCTGAGGTGGCAAAGTAACCCCAGCGACCCCGGGTCTGCTTCCTGTATAGGGGCTGGATAATTACAGAAAAAGGCATGAAAGCAGCAAAGCATGTTGCTATGAATGTTAAGCCCCTGACAAGTTGTGGTGTTGGACAACAAAGCCTACCACAACAAGAAAAGCTATTCAGTCCAGCCTTTTTGCGACCACCAGAGCTGAGACCCATCCTGACTTATCAGTTGCCACACAACTGAAGGCATTAGAGGGCCACTTACAGGACGATGGGTGTTATGGTGAGAAACTTGCGCGAGGCAGTGAACTGCACGCCGTAGTCCATCTGCTCCCAGTGTGTGAGGAGGCGAGACTTGCCCTGATCCGGGGTCTCAAAGGGCGTCCCTTTCACCGTGTGGAGTAGGAGATACATGCACTGCAAAAGAAAAAAAAAAAGACACTTAGATGATCAAATGTTCTCCTCTGATATGGCACGTCTGTAATACTGATTAAGACTCAGATGCGACAATCGTAGCTGAACATGCCTGGAACATAATGAGGGTTGAGGTTGAACAATGTTGAGATGAAATACACAGCGCTTGTTTGTATAAAGTCAAACCCTCACTATATGCACACATATGAAAAATAATAGATATTTTTGTAACAGAATCAACTGCAAGCTACAGTAACACGGTACTGTTCTCTGAAACTGTGGGGCAGACAGTCAGCATTACCTAATCAAAGAGTTGATGATGCAAGACTGAGCAACACCTCAGTTCTGATGATGATCATGTTGGCTGAAACATTACTGGAGCCATTAGATTAGCAATGAGCATGACTGGCCACAGAGAAGGAGCAAGAGGACCTTTCCTCCTCACAAGGCAGAGCTCAGTGCAGTTGTCTCTATAGGACCTGTGCCACACGATTTAGCACCTGCAATATATTGTCCCGTGCTTGGTTTTGAGCTACTCTGCTGTTCCTTTGCATTCCTGTTGTTTAAGTCTTTTGTTTCCCTTTGCTGTTTGGAGCACATTTGTATGCTCCATTTGTTACTGTCATGTCTGTGTATGTTAGAAGTTATACTTTTCCTATTGTTGCAATGCCTTTTACCAGCTGGTGCTGCAATGTATATGTCCTTAATTGACCTGGCTGATTCAGTAAAAAGTAAGGGAAGCAGGAAAGTTAGTGTGGTAGAGCTTGGTGCCTCTGGGCATTGCGCTCCACTAACCAGGTTGTGGATGAGGTTGGTGAGGGTCCACACCACAGGTACGCTGGCAAAGGGAATGCTGAGCAGGATGACGTGCAGGAGGCCGATGCCCAGGATGTACGACAGCCAGATCCCCCTGCTGTTCATCACTCGGGTGTTGGGGTTCACCTCGCTGTGCGCTGTGCCCACGTTCATGATGGCGCCGGTGCCACCTCCAAGCCGCCTGTCCGCTGTAAGATGTGAAAGGGTTGATCCACAGCATGATCTGAATGAGTCTGCAAGAGACTGAGCATGCACAACTCTGATCTCTCCACTGTGAGATGCACAGAAAACATCAGTGAATGAATTCATTAACACTTCTACTTTAACTATGCACAAAGAGTGAGGCAGTGAAAAGTGTTACCTTAAATCGAATCATATCACACTAGCTATTAATGTAAAATATCACTAGCTGCTTATGCAATCCCAACATACATTTTGTTTACAGTCCACTCCAATGCTGACCTATATAAGCAATAAAGCACGAGAAAATGAGCTAAGGAGACGCTTTAACGTTACTGGAGTGAAAGTAGGTTAGGTTTGACACATGAACTTTGACGCACAGAGACTCTGCCATGCAAGTCTGAATCTGCAGGTCAACAGTGACTGATTGATGAGAGTAAACAATGTAGCAAGCACTTGGCCATTCCAGCATGATTTACAAGTTGTCAAACCTCAAAATGTGGCTAAGTGCTATCAGCAGCCTATCTACAAGTGGACTGTGCGGTCCTATCAAAGTTGCAAACACATTAGCTGGTCTGTGTTGGTGAGTAAATAAACCAATATATACAACAGGAGAAAAAATGGCTTCAACTCCGACCTGTATTGACACTAGTCCGTTATCACAGTTTTCCTCTTATCGATGCCTTCAGTTATATAACTGATAATGTCACTGGGTGAGCTGGCGAGGCTCCACTGTTGAGTCTAGTCGTCCAGTAGCATGTTTCTGCTCCGGGCGAGGTGATAAGTGCAACCCGTCCGCTCACAGACAAACAATCAAGCAAGACATATCCACTTTTCCTTCGTCTTCTTGCCAACAGCTGGTGACAACACAGCACGGTTCAAGACAAAACGTCATCGCTTTCAGAGCCCACTCACATTTCGCCTGACGTTTTACTCGCCGCACTCCGTCGTTATTGGTTACTTCGCATCACGTGGCCCGAA
This sequence comes from Myripristis jacobus, assembly GCA_900302555.1. Lineage (NCBI taxonomy): Eukaryota > Metazoa > Chordata > Actinopteri > Holocentriformes > Holocentridae > Myripristis > Myripristis jacobus. The sequence goes on from OMLB01055011.1 coordinate 22,865, forward strand.
TTAGCCAATCACGCTGCAATGCGCTGGAAACGCGGTGACGCCGCCCCCCTTTTGACGTCACGCCGGTGGGAGGGAGCAGGGCGAACAAGCATGACTGTCACAGTGAGAGATTTTGCTTATTTTAAAGAAGAAATACTGTAAATAAAGACAGTTGATTATGAAATGGCTTGTGAAAAACGGATTGCAGGCTGTAATCACACAGAAAGGAGAAAAAGCTATCACACAGATAATATCTTCTCTGATGGCTGCTCATTTATCAGATTATCAATGTGTAGGCTACTGACCAAATTTAAATTCACTTTGTCGCCCTATGTGTTGGTAAAGATATTAATTTCTGTTTAATCAGAGCTGCCACTGTCTCTGACTCCTCTTTGGGTATCACTTGATATCTGTGTACAAAAGCGGGGCCCTTGACTCCATGCAGCCAAGGTGAGAGAAAGCATTGCTCGAGGCGGTGAAAATGACTGACAGGGTCGATACTCCAGCCCCAAAATCAAAGAAGATCAACAGTGTCATGTTCTAGATCCAAAGATAAGTCCGAATACTAATTTAGACCCGCAGTCGCCCTAGGCCAAGGGGGTCAACTGTGTTCTACTTACACCCAGCGTTACGTGATATCCAGTGTTTCTAAGGGTGCCCCTGTGATGAGCAGCATCAAACAGGTCTGGCCAGCTAACAGTGGATTCTCTCATGCTCATGGCCTTGGGTGCCACAGCCGTGCTAGCAGTGTAAACCTAGAGCTCTGTTCACATGCAAGTATGATGGACAAAGCTCTGAGATCACTGCTGGCACTGGAACCATAACCAAATGCCTGACATTGATGGAATAATCCTCCAGAAAGAGGTCGTAAATGACGATTAGATGCAATGACAAGTCAACAAAAAGTTGTCGGATTATACTTAACGGTTCTGAACAAGATGTCAGTTTTACAGGGTGACACAGCGATGATTGCTAAAAGTTTCTCACTCATTTAGTCACTTAAATACACATAAAGTAGCTCTGGGGCAAATGCTGGCATTGAGACCTAATTTCTAGGTGACAAAATTAAATCACTGGCAACCCCGCTGAGACCGATGACATTATCTTAAAGGGGAATCCTGTTGCAATTCACAAAAACGTTGCAAGCGTAAGTCCTATATGTATAAACCCCTGCGCTTTGTTTCTTTTTTTCATTCATGCACCCGTATCAGTGCCTCAGTTCACAAGGTATTGCTTTCATGTTTTATTGCCCAGCACCTGTCTGAAAAACATTTCGGCACTTAGCAAAGTGGGGTTGGATATCCGATCTCAGCCTTGAGACATCTTTGGCCACCTCAGACGCTGATAAAATCAAAGCTTCAAAGTCCTGCGGTCTTCCCCATTTCTTCTCAACCACATATTTAATAGATGTTTAGATATGTTCTTCAGTAGATGGTGCTTCTATACACTTTTGACTAATGCCTCCAGGTCACCTGACTGAGGCTCTCAGAAGTAATGTGATGCCATTAATAGGACTCGTGCCTGTAATAAAAGCTTTTAATGATGAGATGCATTTCATGTTATATTCTGTTCTTGTATCACTGTCTTTTCCTGCTGGGTCTTTGTTTGGTAATATAAACCTCAGTGTTCATGAGGATGAGACATTTTTCATCACGTCACGAAACACAATTAGTAAAGTATACATTTTTAGAACAATATTTTTTATTAACTTGAATTTAATAATCAACTGCCAGTATTCATTGTCCTTTCTTGGTTTCAATTTTACAAGCCAGCGTTGGGAAGCCTTTTTAGACTATAGCGTCGCTCTTCTCTCAGTAAAATCAGCATTGTTGTGATAATACTGCTTTTACATCGCTGTTTCTGTCCTGCTCAGCTAACCAGTGCAAGTCTTCTCTTTATTACATCTGTCAGTTTTTTAATGACTGTTTAAAGCGTGTATAGTTTGTGTAGTATTGTGGCATTTAAAGATAGTTATTATCCCCTTTACTCTTGAGCTAATGCAGCTTATGTGTAGTGCAACCACAATAGCACGCTCTAAGAGGAAGACTCAGAGGCTTACATCAAGCTGTTCATCCTTTGTTGTAGCAGAGGATGCAATATGGCAGCATTCTTAGCAGAGGAAGTTGGTGTTTTGAAGGGGAGATGCATCCTTTGGTGTACCAAAGGATGCCAAAAAAATGTGTGTTTTTTTTTTTTTTTTAATAATTCATAATTTCAGTGGGAGAGAGCATTAGTGTAAATCTATTCCTGATGCACCTGAAACGTCACAACTGCACCTCTGCTCCCCTGCTCCTTCAGCAAGGGCCATTTTCTGTGTCACAGCTGTATAAAATAACATGTTTGATTTGCCACAGTATACTGGATGCTGTAATGCAAAGCTCCTCCACAGCAAAGACTTTGAACCCTCATCCTTTGTTGTGGCTTTCTGTTATGCAGGTTGCGGTTGCTGTACTCTAGTTTTTTGTTTTCAGCTTTGTAGAGTATGCAGCTTTAGTGTAATCACCAATCTCCGATATTGTCTTTCCATGTAGTGTCACACCATTTGGGGATGCTGCTTTCAGACCGAAAGAAGTACACTGAAATATTTAGTCTCATTGGATCTGACTGGATCATCATCTACATTTTATTTTTTCATCGAAATACACTAGTAACATACGGTAGACCAGTGTTCCCCAACCCGGTCCTCAAGGACCGCCTGTCCTGCAGGTTTTTGTTTCAGCTCTGCTCTTTCACACCTGATCCATTTAAGGGCTTCATGCTGACTGTTTGAAGCAGATCTACCTGAACAGGGCATGCAGGAAGATGCGTGGGCCTTAATTGGGTCAGGTGTACAAGAGCAGAGCTGAAACCAAAACCTGCAGGACAGGCGGTCCTTGAGGACTGGGTTGGGGAACACTGGTCTACTGTATGTAACTAGTGTATTTTGATGAAAAAATAAAATGTATTACTATCTCATTAGAACATTAAATTACTGCACCGACTGGGCACTCACTAAAACTAACTCTGTACAGGTGCAATCATGTTAAAAAAACCTGTAGCCACAGAGCATTTCTACACCGTTGTGGTATGCAGGTATTATATCCAGTCTATGGTCTAACTATGTTTTGCATGGTCTCATTGCAGTGCACATGTATGTCCTTGCAGCATGTATGGAGTAATCCTGACCTTTTCAAGTTACTGTTGCCATGCCAGGCTCATGGCACCATGCTTGCACGACAATTCTTGGGTGTATTTGACAATGAGGAGCCTCTGATGATGATATGTAACCAGCAGATGTCACCATCAACACACTTCCCACGGGTAGCCACCACCCCCAGCATCTGTCCACTCATACACCTACAGTGATGAACTGTTGACATGCACACAGCATGTCACATGTAAACACAGGTTTCTACACATTATTCCCACATGGGTAGTTACTCAGGGGAAGATGTTTTATCACTGAAATAGATGTAGAAGAGATGTATTCCAGTGCCCCCATTACCCCTCTAAAGTGTACCTTTTACACCAAAGCATAATGTCAGTGATAATGATGTAACAGTTCATCTCAGCTATAATCCTTTTATACATGATCACCTGAGAACCCCAAACATGATTTTAAATTAGGATAACAATGCAACAAAAGCATGTCTATGCTAAATCTTAGGCTGCTTGACGAGGCAACGTGACCATGTATTCATGCTCCGGCCTGATTCTGTTAAAAAAATAGAAAGGTTTAACTTCAGTCTAAATAAACATATCCTTGTGGGAAATGTTTATGTCCTCAACTGTATCTGTGTGGCAGAGGATATAATAAGATTGCTGGTACAAATATGCGAAACTGGAGTCACCATCAATGCACTTGTCAAGTACAAAAAGCACAATTTATGGAGTACCTAATTCCACATAATGTAGAACAAGAGGACCACAATTACAGTGCAACTGGATAATACAATACTACTGATAATCATCTATGGCCTAGTTAACACTCCAGTTACCTCATATAGCATGCGCTCTGCATTCAGTGGCGTGGAGTAAGATATGTGATCCTTGTTATGTCACCTGTAAAACTCGCAGACAAACAACTAGACTAATTATTTCAAATTTAGGTATCACTTTTGGCTGATTATAAAGCAAAGTGAATATGCTTAGCAAATTCATTGCTTTCTAAAGCTGAATAATGTACAGACCTAGTATGCACTGTAGTGGGTGATTTTTTTTTTTTTTTTTCAAATTCAGCAACGGTAGAAAATAGGAAAAATGCAATTTGACCCAACATTTTCTTGAAAACCTAGAGTTATTATGGCAAATGCATTTGGTCATCTATTAAGAAGCTTAGCGCCCTTCATCTCCAGCTGAAACTGAGCAATTCTGTAGAATGAAGAAGAATATATTAATGTAATACGGCCAGACACACAGGGCCGTTAATATGAACATGTTCTAAAGCTTAATAGCATGGAGCTTGTACGCTGCACAATCTGAGGGGACGGACGCTGCTAGAGTAGTGTCCCCAATGGCAGAGGTGGACTTGTGACCCAGGCAGGCTTGGATGATAGCCTCGCTGGAAAAGGCTGACGCAGGGAGTCCATTATTGCCCCTGGAGGAAGCTGAGGATTAGAACACCAAAGAATTTC
>OMLB01055012.1:0-14760 GCA_900302555.1 Myripristis jacobus
CAGTGTTTGTCTCTCTCTCTCTCTTTGACTCTGTGTATGTGTGTGTGTGTGTGTGTGTGTGTGTGTGTGTGTGTGTGTGTGTGTGTGTGTGTGTGTGTGTATTCCGCTACCTCTATCCGAGGTCTCTCTCTTTTTTTTCCCTCACCACCCTCTCCTTCACCTCTACACCTGCTCTTCCTTTACTCATCCCTCCCCTCTCTCTCTCTCTCTCTCTCTCTCTCTCTCTCTCTCTCGCACCTGTGACTGAAACACAGACTCGCTCAGTCTTTCTCTGCCTTCCTGCTCATTACAGCCCCGAGGCGCCCACTCCATCTCAGAGAGAGGGAGAGAGATAAGCTACAAGAGTACACCTGTGCCTGGCATGAATGCCAAATCCAGAGTCACTGACAGCCAATTCCAGGCCAAATAATGGAATCAGCGAGCCTCGGCTTCAAACAAATCAGCCTGACAGCTTTATCTACTAGTCCCGATTTTAAGTCGCGTCACAGACCTCATTATCGAACGGGGGGAAAAAAGAGCGAGGTTTACGTGGCGACGGCGGGCGCATCTGCTGTCCACAACACGAGTTCACAAAAGCCATTAACAGCCCGAGGAAACTAACAGAAAAATACTCCATTTTTATTTTAATCGGCAAAGTAATGAACAGTAGCATGTTGGTAATACAGACAGATATATTAATTTGTTAAATCATCCTTTGTAACATAAATAGTGTACATACATGAGTAAATAGATAAGTACATAGATTAATTTCTTGGCTATTTTTTACTTTATTTATTTAATTGGCTGCTCTTCTATTCGTTCCTTCATTTATTAAGCATCAAAGTGCCAGACAGAATTCTCGCCTTCATCCCCCAAATTTAATCTTTCCTCCACCACAGAGTCATTGTATTGACAATTAAAGTGCAAACAAAGCCCATGTGGTCTCCAGCTGAGAGACACAGTTTGAGGGGAACTGGCGGAGCTTAGCGCGAGCGCGGCTTAGGCGAAAGATAAGGGCTCCAAGTCCCCGGCACAGAGGACTCTTCCTCTTTGAAGCTTTCATGCTGTCACTTAAGGGCTAATACGACAACACAACTACCACCAAGCGTAACCATCGACAAACCGAGAGGGCGGCGCCTTCTTCCCTCATTATCTCGGCCTTACTTTGTCGGACAATTTCGGCGACGCTCTTTTGATCCACGAAAACGGCAAACCAACTAACTTCAGCCTCAAGTTGTGGAACCAGCGTTTCTGAAGTTGTGTGGCAATATGCAGATTGGCCTCAAAGGGTGGGTGGAGGCATTATATGATCAAGTTTTGTAAAATGGTAACTTTGCAGTGGTTAACGAACAGTCCCACAGCCCTAACAGCAGTAACATATCTAACAACTCCATGGAAATTAGGTTTCACATCTCACTTTACATCCAACCTGTGACGCAGCGTTCAAAACACACAATTTCAAAAACTCGACAGAACTACACGAATCACACAAACAACCTATTTTGGATTCAAAACCGCGATTTTCGCTGCCATTCAATGAGCCACTGGCTGCTGATTGGCTGGCTGGTGGTATCGGTGGCCCCGCCCACCTCCATGGCACTTTAAGCAGCCCCGGTTTCGGTGGCGGCTACAGCGGCCAGAAATAAATCATCACCGGTCCAAACTTTGTTTTTCCTCCTCTGGATCGCCGTAGTTGCAGCTAGGTGTAGTTTTGGTGAATAAAACTTTACTTTTTAATTTGTTTTGAAATCAAACTAGTTCTAAAATTAACAATGACACTACACTGTCAATGAATGGAAACATGAGTATAAATAGTTTTATTGTAAGCAGAAAAAATATATTCCGCCCAACTGAGTTTTGGCGCCAAGGGTGTCCTTAAAGTTTCCACAGATGATGAAGGAAGTAGCCTGTCGTACCTCCTCCCTGGCAAACAGCACCGCCATCTTTTAAAACTACTCCAACAACAGGCCCACCTCTTCCTGCTACCTGACTCTCCTCATCACCGCTGCAACCGAGGTGTGCAACCGACTGTAAGAAATCTACTTTCCCAAACAATAAAATGCATGACAAAGTGGTTCATGTGGCCAACAGGGAAATATCTGGCCAAGTTTAGATTTTCTCAGTGAACTCTTGACTTTGTTCTATTATTTGCTCTGTTGCTCGTGAGCGTTTGCTGCAGATAGCGAGGCTGGAGAGAGGAAACATGTCCACAATGTAATTATAGATCTGGTAAAGCCAGGGCTTAGCGTGACTCCATCAACCTCTGATTTGTTAGGAAAATGGATGATACCGATGATGCCAAGGGATGTGAGTGTGTGTTTGTGTGTGTGGGAGTACATTATGTGTGGGGGGAGTCAAACACATGCTATATATAATGTTTCCTGTTGTGACCAGTGGGACCAGTGAGGGCGTTTATAAAGCTTTTCTGCTGATGAAGGGGATTTATAACAAGCTAAAAAAAAAAAAACATTACAGATTTCCCATGGTTCATTCATAGCAATGATATATAGATTTTTATCTGAATGCACAGAGGATTGTTGTGTTGTGTGAAAAAATGCAGCAAAGACGTAAAGTATTATAGTTACATTTATACAGTCGGGTTCATTGATTTTCACTGATTAAATTTAGTGATTAGATACTTGGATAAATTAGATAAAGGGCAGACTTAATATTTAGCAAATGACTTTTCAAGACTTTTATCCCTGAAAATATGATATCACACTACTGGGGGTCAGTCCTTAATTGTAGAGTCATAAATAATTCACAGTGCATCTTTATCATTTGATAACTGCTGAAAAAAATACAGCCTCTGTGATTATCCCAAATTCAAAAAGTTATGGATGAATCTGAAAAAAAAAAGTCCATAGTTAACCAGGATACTTGTAACATCATGCTGTTTAATTTGTACAAAGTACAGCACAAAAGAGACAGTCTATTGGATATGTAGGGTTTTTACCATATGTGTGTGTGCGTGCATGCATGTGGGTGCTCTATGCTGCTGTGTGTGTGTGTGTGTGTGTGTGTCAGTGTGAATCTCCACTAATAGCTTAGCTGTGACTCTATAAGGGTGAAATACTACTGTGTAAAACGGTGACATTAAATCCATTTTATGTTTCAGGCCTCCTCAGGAAAAGAAAAAAAAACAAAAAAAAAAACAGAATTACAGCAGCACTTGCTCTCCCACTAATTGGAATAAGACTGCAGAAGCATTTATTTACAAAATATAAAATTGTACCCTCTGGCTCTGCAGCTCACATCAAGGTCTCATCACTCCTATTCATAACGCTAATCAATAACCTGCTGATGCTCCTGGTTTGCATTACTGGCCATGTGTGTCGGCCATCTGAACAGAAGCAAACCCACTGAAGGCTGCATGAGGAAAAAAAAAACAGCTAATTAGACAAAACAAAACCAAAATCTTGTGACTTTGGCAGTCACATGCTGGCTGCAACCATATTAGGTAATAAAAGCTCAAACTACATGAATAAATGTAAATAGATAGATAGATAGAAAGACAATGCTTGTATTTCAGCAGAAGAAAGCAACCACACACACACACACACACACATACAGACAATAAAACATGATAAAACACTAACCCTAACCCTAACCCTAACCCTAACACACACACTGGGAAACTTGCTTCATTCAGTCATGTGGATTCATTTGGAGGTGAAAAATGTATTACAGTACACGTATGAATCATCCTTAATAGCACTTTGCAACTCTGAACTCTGCCCCTTGGAAGTGGAAATGTACTCAAACACAAGCGCTTACTCACCCAGGCCGGGGGGGATCTCAGGGCACGGCGGCAGCGGCTTGGGGGAAGGCGTGTGATTGGTCTCCGGCCGGGCGCTCGGCACCAGCTGCTCCCCCGTGGCCAGGTAGCTGGCTAACGTCACGTTGGGCCTGGACAGGTTGTAATAGTAGTAATGGTGTCCGCTCCCCGCCGCTCCGCTCCCGTTATTCCTGGATCCGTTGCGTCCGTTGTTGAAGCGGCTGAAGAGGTCGAAGCGCTGGGAGTAGACGTCGAAGTACAGGATCATCATGATGAGGAAGTGGAGCAGGCAGAGCAGCAGGACGCCTTTACAGATGCGCTCCAGAGTCCGGCCCAACATCAGCCGGGTCATGGCCCACGACAGTGACCGTCCCGCGACGGCCAGCCGCGACAGAGCTGGCGTGGCGCGGCTACAGGCATGCGCTCATCTGGACGGCCGGGCGGGCGGGATCCACTACTAATAGATGTCTGATGAAGGCATGTGGTTTGCTGATACCTGACTATCTGACTTCTGCAGGGGTCATTGATCAAGAGAGGGAGGGCATGTGGGTGTCTAGGTCGGTGCGTCCTAAAGTCTGCGCTGACGGTCTGTGTCCCAGGACTCCCTGCATGACAAAACGACTAAAACACTTAAATCAGCCTTGATCCCAGTTTGAGACTGAATTTCCCCTCTTGGTGTTGCAGGCTGAGCATTAAGAGCCTCTGATCTAGGCAACCATGTGGTGTCCCCGCTCTACAGATGATGGGTAAAACACAACAGAGGACATCAGGCCCTTGCCCTGGGTGAATGTTGCTGATATGAGCGTGTGGTCATACTTTGAGTCAGTCTCAGTGCTGGGCTCTCACTGCAGGTTTATTACCTAACAGCAGACACACACAGTCATCACGTACTTTATTGATATCCTGCTGTTAAAAGCCACTGCAATCCGTCAAAGGACTAGTGCTCTTGACGTCCGGGTAATCTGTGAGCCGCATTCATCAGGGACTAAAACAGAGGGTCTCCACAGGCGTCAGGTTCGCCAGACTGGCAGCTCCTTGGTTGATGATCTTAAGGGAAATTAAAGGAACACTCAGGCACCTGGGGGCAAAGATAGGAGGAGAGTGGAGAAATAAATCAATTAGCCAAATCATTGTTAACCTCCTGAACTCTTAAGCTTCAAAGAAAACACATTTTCCCATGTTGTATGACAACATCACACACATATTAGGTACCTGCTGGCTGCAACACTTACATCACACGTACATTGAATGAAATATTCAAACCCAAGATACCTTTTTTTTTTTTTTTTTTTTATGGCTGCAGCAGATGGATGTGAGGTGCATAATTCTATCAACATCCCCCCTGTAATCCAGGAGGACATATCTGGTATCTTTACAAGCCTTGGGATCTGCTCTGGAATTTCAAATAAAGTTCTGGGGGTTTGAAGAAAACTCGGCTGCACAGAAATGACAAACCCATCCGTGGGAGTGGCAGAGATGAGAAGGTTTAATTACACTAAATGATCCAATTTTGATTACTCCGTAATACAGGTCGAGTAGCATTAATTAAAGCCATTGTCATGCATTTTCTCGACATATAATGACTTATTGCATTATTTATTGTGTGGAATCAAACCGTGCACAATTGATGTTTCTGTATACAGTGACTTTGTCCTTAATCGGTGTGCCTGGTTGAATAACAGTGCAACAAACTTAGAAATTCGCTGTGGATAGAAAGAGAAAGAGAGTATACACGAGTGTGGGCTGACAGAAACAGAATCAACGACAAAGAGCATCTACGGACGCAAACAAACAAGAAGCCTTGACTGGGGCTGTTCAGCAGAATTGACATGCCAAGTCAATTTTCCAGTCAAGTGGTTTAAAAAGCGTTTATGATGGAATGAGACAGCGAGTGGGAATACAGAATGCAGCGAACATGCAAGCAGCTGTGGGAGAGAGAGAGAGGGGGCATTTAGAGCTTTCCCACAGGCAATATCTACTGTGGGTTTATGGCTTTTCCGATCGGCGAGGGAAAAGGAGAAAATGAGGTGGAGGTGCAGGGCAGAGCCTGACTGACACAGCCTGACCAACTTTTATGAAACCGCGAGTGAGTGAGCAAGAGAGAGAGACAGAGAGAGAGAGAGAGAGAGAGAGAGAGAGAGAGACGTTGAAATACCAGTGTTCATAATTGGAAAGGGAAGGATTAATGACATTTGACGCATCTGTCAGTAAAGATTTTCTTTAGTGGTGACATCAGAGATATCCCTCAAATTTGGGAAATGTCAAACTTGTCCCTCAAAAAAAACACAGCGCCACTCCTGCGGTGACATGTCAGCCACACTTTAATACAGAAAGAAAAGACTTTGCCTTTGCCTAACACCTGCTGTTCACTTTTCATATTCCATTTCATTTCTCAGCATTTCCAATCATACTTATCTGATGCTTTAACCAGGCTTGAGTTTTGCAAAATGCTGCTGTTTTTCTCTCGTTTAAATATACGCCACAAGCCAGTGAGGTGACACGCAGCACAAATTAATGTGCTGTTTGACTGAATATTTTCCAACTCTTGACCGATGCTGATGCTGATATGCAAAACATATTTTTTTCTACCTAATTGCAGAGAACATCAAGTCTCTCCTTTTTGCAGAATTGAGATATTATTATGCCTCCTCTTATTGGCATTGAATAAAATGCTTTTTTCAAAATGTACACATTCACCGGGCAAAATAAGTCAGCTATTCCAACTTTGGTTATGTAAAACATGCCATATTTATTTTTATATTTCATTTCCTTTCGAGCAAAACTGTGAGTTTCATCCTACTTAAACAGGCTTGGAGGACGCTCTCCCTGACAGTCCTGACAACAGCCACAACCAGGGAAAATCTGACCTATTTCACAAGTTGCAAAACAAATAAAATGTAATCTCCATCCACGGGGATCATGCGAAAGTAAGTGCGTTGTACAACTCAATGTCGGCAATAACACTGGCAGAGATTTCCACTTCAGGTCGCTGCTGATATTTTATTCTAAAGCCTTTATTGGCTGATACCAATGACGTGATGATACTGTTGTGCATCCCTAAAATAGACATGTTTCTATGTTATTTCTTGAGGCAAACTGAAACATATGCTGGGCAGATTCAGCTGATGGCCGCTGCATGTCCGGATAGTTGGCTGCCTCTTGCTGTGGCTGTCTTTTGTCTGTGGACAGCAAATTTGAGGCTGCCAAGACAGAGCCTCAAGGGGTCTGTGTGTGTGTGTGTGTGTGTGTGTGTGTGTGTGTGTGTGCGCGCACTGTGTATGAAATGAAACTGCCAGTTAATGAGAAGGATTTCTGCTGACCGAAGGACCCGGCCACGGCGCATCAGTCGCACCCCGACGCCCGCTTGGGTCAGGGTTTGATTCCCAACTGTGCCACGCTGCAGTGATATTTAACAGGCTGGCATGTGTCAACAGAGGAATTTCAAACATTCAGTCAGTCAGACGTGTAATCAGAGCAGCCAATTTCTGCTTTATTCTGCTTCGCCAGTGGCGCTCGCAGCCACCTGCTTTCCTTCAGTGTCCAGCAGGTGTCGATGTGTGCGTGACAGCATGGCACCGCCGAAAAAAGAGCAGATGAGCTCAGTTTTACCAGCACGCCCTGGGAAAATAAATGTCAAAACGCAGAGAAAAAAACACAGGAGAAAGGCAGGAGAGCCTTTTCCATCGCAGATGAGTGGCTAAAACAGACTTATCAGGGATCAATGTGGATGACACATACATATACAGATTTACATCACAGTTTTGTCTCCTGTGTTGGCTGCTATGAAGAACACAAGCCCACTAGCACTAAATCCACAACCTATTTACCATCAGACAATCCACTCAACTGATTTTCCAAGACAACAACCATTCAATACAGATACACTTTTATTTTTATAGCACAAATCTCGTACAAAAGCAAAAGTGCTACACATTAAAAACAAAATGTAACAGCAAAAATGTGCTTATGAACGGGGATATCCATGCATACATCCACATAAATAGACACAAAGACTTAAACATACAAACTAGACAAATACAGTGTGCTCATTTAAGAGGATGTCTGATGTCTTCGGTTTGGTTTTAAAAGAGAACAGCGCTGGAGCAAGTCTAAGATCAACAGGAAAACTTCCAGACTTTAGGTGCATAAATGCTGAGTGCCATCTCACCAGACTTGGAAAACGTTCTCAGGGCGCATGGAGGGGGGGATTTCCACCTTTCGACTGGAGGGATCTACTGGGATTGCAAACTGACAGCATGTCTGAGATGCACTGAGGAGCCAGACCAGCGAGTGCTTTGGAAACCAAGAGGAGGATTTTCCAGTTGTGTTCTGAAAACGACAGGTAGCCGGTGAAGGTTTCGGAGGACTCGGGTTATGTGGCCTGACGTTTTTGTCCTGGCTGGAACTCATGCGGCTAGATTCTGGATACGCTGCAATCTATCTTCGTAAAGTACTGCCTTGGGTTGACCAAAACAGTGGGCGATAAAAAGGTGCAGAGGAGCCGTCCATCTCACTTCTCCCTCTCTTTCTTTAACTCCGCTCACAGGGCCTGTTTACAAGGCGGTGCTGAGTGTTCACTTTCAACTTAGTATGTAAACGTTACCTTGGGAGAGGAAGTAAGCCAGGGATGAGTCAGTGAATTCTTTTAAGTTGCAAAGTCAGAGAGGGATGGAGAGAGACAAATGAGAGGCACGGCGAGGCGAGTGGCCGCAGTGACAGAATGAGAGATAGACGGCACCGCATTTATTCAGGGATCACAGTAATTCCTCTTTTAGAGCCGCAGGATTCAACCAAATACACTGGCATTAGAGAAATGCTGCAAACACATCTGAAGTGGAGCAGGACTGCCCATTTCTGTTTCCACTGAGTTCCAGATTGCCTGGACACTCCAGATGTCACCTTCCAAAGAAGAGTGGCCCCGCCCAACCGAATGAAAGACAGAGGCGTGAGAAAGTGTGGTTGAGGAGGAATTATCTAGGAAGTGAACAAATGATGAAGGCACCGATTAGGCCAAAGGGTCAATTTGCATCATCTCTCCAAGCTTCCTCAGATCAATCAGTGGAACAGCCTTTTTTCCACAGCAGCCACTTTGACATGAGATAGCAGGTAAACACAGGTATTATGAATCATATTAATAAAGGGTCTGTTCCATTTTGGTCCAACAGAGCCAGGGCATGTTGTTCATGCTGGCTCACTGGAAAGACTGTGGTCCTTTTAAAATGCAACACAAAGCTTAATCACTGCCATTAATGACGCCTGTGTTTACCCTGCTATTCATGTCAAAATGGCCGCTGTAAAAAGTCTCCCTTTGTAAGGACTTCTGCAGAAACTTTGCATAACTGGGACATGTCGGCTTTCCAATTTGGAAACCTTGACCTTTAAAAGGACAATGCAGATCCTGTTTTCTAGTAAACAGCCGTGATGGTGCAGGATGTGTGCCGAATACGGTTTGGCAGATTAGAAGTCAAGGCAAACTTAACCCAATTCACTCCCATTCATGTTGAGGACAGCTCTGTGAAACTTGAATGTTGCTATGCGTAGGTAATTCCATCTTGTGCATACTCGGCCTGTGAATCCATTAAAATTTTCACACATGAAAGGAACTGCTTTTTTTTTTTTCTCGAGGCAAATAGTTTGAGTGTGTAAAACCTCCCCCCACCACATTGCGAATGTGTCTAGCAATTTTTTTGAAGGAAACCCCGCAAAGCATATTCTGCAGTTTGCAATCAATATTTGTGACAGACAGAAACGATGATAATGGCTGACAAGAAGGTAACGCAAGGCCAGTATTGTCCTTTAATTCTGCAGCCCCCGCCAGCAAAATGACTGTATTTTTTAAATGCCAGAAAACAGTGCCAAAATGCATCATCCCTTCAGCTTTCTTCAATTTTCACGTCTGCGTTATGAACTCTGACCTTTAATCATAGCGGCCACATGAGGTCGCAGAGTGGAACACAGTGCAGAGACACACTTTCCCTCCAAGTTTCAGTGAAATCAGACCCGTAGCGTCTGAAATAACACCTGGGATATCACACCTGACAGACTGATGGATGAACAGACGCAATCCAATTCTTAGCCCCCCCAGACCTCTGATTTCATTGCATGGGGTGAAGTAAGGACAGAGACGAAGACAGACAGAGAGATGCCATTCCAAAGTAAGAGTGCAGTCTCCACATCACCTCCCTTAAGAAGGCAACATCTACTGTAATTTAAAATCCTGTTAAACTATGTAAATCTTCATTGGCATGATTAGGCTTGTTAGACAAATACACTCTTTATTGCTATTTTTAAAAGTCTCTAGATAAGGTGGACATACACTGTAGTTGCACACTGTGTGGCAGTTTCCCACAATGCAAAATGCATACACACTGAACACACTGCATTGGAGGAAGGACCAGGTGGACCGCCTGACATCACGCAGACATTTTTATACATCTGGTTTTGTTTGGGTTCCCATATTTAGGAGAAATGCGATATATTTGTGCTAGGAATTAGGAGCCACAGATGAGTCGAATACAAATATGATAAACCAAACTCCAAGATGTCACATGGAAGTCTAAGAAAAGTCACTTCGGGACACGGGTAGAAAATAAATACAACTTGCTATTTGACAATTCTACTTCTGGAGTTAGGATGATGGATATTTGTCAGGCTTTGAGCTCAGCATTGCAGAAAAAAAAATGAATTGATGGAGACCGGGGTTTTAATCCAAGTATGACTTCAATCAGCATTTGGTATGTTGATGCACCAAAACCAAGGCTTTTAATAGAATATTAAAATATACAGCACCGGCTGACCTTATAAAAAGTGAGGATACGTGTGAGAGAGACACTGACAGGGAAAAATATAAAACTAAACAGGCTGTCATCACTGCTTCACTTCTGGAAAGGTTGGGTGCATTTATTTGATGTGTCACTTTCTTTCGTTTTAATCATCTTTCTAAGAAATATTCTTCATTTCCTGACAGGTAAGAAGCCTGCTGGGTTCTGCGTGGTTATGGCTATGGAACATTTTCAAATACACACATACAGTTCACACGAATGCATAGATAAATATAACACAAACACACACGGACACATATGATGCTCCATTTGTCAAAATATAAAATGATAATTGAAGGAAAATGCATACTGGTGCGGTCACAGGGCGGCACTTTAACAGATACATGAGAGGCAAGGAGTGGCCGAGGAACGCCGGGAACGAGAGATGAGGATCTTTTTTGCTGTTTCATCTGGATACTGACGCGGCCATGTGTAGTTTGGGAGTCACGCCGTGAAACGTGCTGTCAGAGGAACATAACAACACCGCCTTCGTTGCAGGTTTTTATTGCCATCAGATGCAAGAGTGACAGGAGGCGCGGTAGTCACCCGTTCCCAAACAATTTCTTTTTGCATCGAGCTGCATCTGTCGCCTGAAAATTAAACATATATTCGGGACATTGCAGTCAGCTGAAGGATCTATATCTCCTTGGTCTCGGTGACGGTGACTCAGGAAAATACTGACAACTCACATCGTGACAAATGCAGGTACTGACACACATGGGAGAGGGAACAGCAAGACCTCCCATTCAGAACAAGGGGTCAGAGCAGCAAATACCACGGCCAGTAAATTCCACATATCACTCAGCATATTTACATAAAAACATTCAGTTTTTGTGATAGAATCTAGAAGTGCAGTGCATGTTTTTTTAATAAGGGAGTAAAGACAATAATTTGAATAGGCCGGTATTTGTATGTGTTTTTGATACTGTATTTAACAACTGTGCTACATTACGTTAAACGTTACGTTACGTTTCGTTACGTTACCTTAACCAGGCGTCGGGTTCTGCCACTTGGTTTCTTGGCTTCATGGTTTCATGCTAACTCTGTGCCATACCATCTGTATATTTCATATTTATTACCATCTGCATATCTCACATTTCATATTTATTATTACCATTGGAATATCTCACATTTTTCACATCTCATTTTCTTAGGTTAGATTATTGTATATACTTAGTCCTTATTGTCTTTATTGTATATATTTAGTATAGTTTTAGTCTCTATTGTACATACCTCTTCTTAATTTTATTTTGTGTTTTTTATTGATGCTGCTGTAACGTGGGAATTTCCCAGTTTGGGATCAATAAAGTAAATCTATCTATCTATCTATCTAAAATATGTTTTCCCCTTTTTGTTAGTTTTTCTTACTTTGTGTCTACTCCAGTAGCTGTGTCTATCTTAAATTTCCTGCAGGATCAATAAAGTATCTGTCTATCTATCTATCTATAGATCTATGTTGTTGTTAGCCCAGTTAATGGTTGAATAACTTGATGCCTGAATAATTTCATGATTTAAAACAGTGGTTCTCAACCCAATTTTCAGCTACGACCTGTCTGACCCAGCTTTACTGTTGGACCCCCACACACTTTCATGAGCACCCTGTTCAGGTGCTTCTGTTTGAACCCCTAACTGGATCAGGTGTCCTGCAGGGTTAGGTTTGAGGACGACTGATTTAGCCGATCAATAAATTGGTAAAGTGCTGAAAAGCCCAAGAACGCTGTCCTTGGTGCTGAAAGCTTTCTCGGCAGTTGGTCTGATGTTGTCGTTAGCTGTTGGAAAGCTCAGCTCTGATGACTCCTTAACTGAAACAGGCTGGGACCTGTGAGCACTTCCTGTACCCGGCCCACCTCCTGCTTCCGCCGCTGGATTTAAGAGCCTTTATTTTTACGTCCAAGAATATGACAGTCAATATGTGTATTTATGACGCCTCTTTCCTCAAGTAAGAAACCAAACAGCCAAGCTCTGAACTTGTGATGTCATCCAGATGTGAGGTGTGGAGCTGCAGGAAGTGACTGTAAAAGTAATGATATAATTTCTGAATCACAGAATACATCCGTGTCCACATGAAAATCCACCTGGATGCTCACCTGGATGGAACAATTATCGTTTGTTTATTTTTTCCCGCAAATTCCTTCTTTAAGGTGTAGCTCTGAAATTTACATTTTAATAACACTGCAGGGCTTAGTCTTACTGCTGTGCTCTCTGGTTATGGGTTGTTTACATGCAGAGAGATTTGACTCTCGCAGAACAGATATAGAAATAACATGCAGTATATGAATTCTTCAATTCAGTGGATGTAACATGGAAGTACCAAAGAGGATACATGTGAACACAGAAATAAGATTAAAAAGTGAGAGATAAAGCACGTGCATGACTCAATGAGACAGGAACGTGTGTTCGCACCAATCTGTCACCAAGCACAGCCGGCACACTTGTGTGTGTTTTAAGTCAAAGCATTTAGTCTGGAGTGCAGAGCATGAAACAGGCCAAAGCACCACTGTATGGCTACACACATGCATATCTACAGGCCTTAAATGAAATCTTTAAGAAACTGCACTTGATGAATAATTAATTTCTGGACTTGTCACATGAATGTAATGGATGCTTGGTTTTTAGCACACACACACGCGCACACACGCACACAGACACCCGCACACATCAAAAAGGAAATTCAAATGAAGTGCCAGCTAAAGCTCTCAGACCGTCGACAACATCTGTATCTTAAAACTTTAATTGGTTGCCAGACGGGTGGCGGCCTGGTAATTTGTGAGGGTACATAATTCATCGTGTCTAGGGCCAAGCATATGCTGGTAGGAGGGATGGCCTGTGACTGAAGTGAAGACTTTTACTTTGAAATTGAACTCTGTTAGTATAAGTAATGAAAAAACTTATTACTGGCCTTCATATAAAAATAGAGATAAAAATATAGATAATACAGATAATATACCTATGGCCTTTTCACAATATGGGCACCCATTGATTGTAATAATTAAACTGAAGTTTGGATTTCAGTAATGTTAATATATTTTAACTCAAAATATAATTTAAAAAAATCACAATTACCATGAGTTGCTGACAAGGTTTCCATGTTCTGTGACTGTAAATGGCAACGTGGGAACTCACAAAATAATCCCCCCCTGCCTGATTTACTGCTTGGTTACATCATTCTTGTGCACTCAGCTTGTGATTCTAATATTTCCAACAGCACCTTGAAAGCAGCGTGAAGTTACACTGTCTCAGTCGCGTCTGATGCTGCCTTCAAGATCCTCCTCGTCAAAGCTTTCCCCTGAGTCTTAAATTGGACTCGGCATGCGTTCTTGTGCTCTTGGTTGGAAATACTAGCAAAATGGACCCTGTAACAAAACTTATGTGGGGGATTGAAGCCAGCACAATGTTCATAATCTCTTAATGAAGACAAATAATCACCATATCGCTCACTGCCATTCCAACAGCTTGATTTTGTCTTGGTTTTTAACGCATAAAAAGAAGAAATTCCCACTTACCCCTAGTGCAATCTACCCATCCAGAATCCGCGCATTATGTATCCACACGCCCCAAATGTATACTCCTAGGGGCCAGATAGATACAGTTTACCGTGTTCTGTGGCAGGAAATGGTTCCTAATGAAACTCTTCGCCCTCGAGAGCTGTGGATTATGCCGGGTATCCTTGTAATTGATTTTGGAAAGAGCCGCTGTTGAGTTTTTCCCCCATGTAAGTTTGTCACTGTCTGAGCCCCAGGAACAAATGCCCACCCAGCCCCACTGTATCGGGGAGCCGGGGGACAGGGAAGATCACTGCAGATTGGAAATCCTCACCAAATCACACAGGAGCTTTATAGATGGATAGACAGAACGAGGGACTAGGGCTGAACAATATGGTGGGGAAAAAAATCATATTGCCATTAATTTTACAGGGAATTTTTGCATTATAATTTTCATTTTCACTGAAAATGTTACTTAAGTCATGATGGTGTGGCCAGGATGTCTCTGTAGCACCATAATTATTTACAACGTTTTTCACACATTTTACTTTTACCAAAAAATTATATTTCGGTTAATTATTCAGGCCTACTGGGGGCATGTGAGAAACTATTTCTTTATATTTTGGGTGAATAGCTCCTTTAACTATCTAACCATAGCTCGCCGTCACACAGTTACACATGAGAGCTGCCGAGGGAGTCT
>OMLB01055012.1:14944-29081 GCA_900302555.1 Myripristis jacobus
CATTCATTTCACAGAGATTACCAGGAATTATAATTTTTGCATTATAATTTTCATTTTCACTGAAAACGTTATTTAAGTCATGATGGTGTGGCCAGGGTGTCTCTGTAGTACCATAATTATTTACAACGTTTTTCACACATTTTACTTTTACCAAAAAATTGCAGCAATTTTGATCATATTTCGGTTAATTATTAAGGCCTACTGGGGGCATGTGAGAAACTGTTTCTTTATATTTTGGGTGAATAGCTCCTTTAACTATCTAACCATAGCTCGCCGTCACACAGTTACACATGAGAGCTGCCGAGGGAGTCTTTTATCCTGCTCTGTTAACCTCTGGGCAACTCTGCTGGACAATTTGGAGGCTGAGTTGAACTTCAGCTCAATTTAGGGGACAGAGGTCATAAGCAACCGGTTTTCAATTTTCCAATTTTCACTCAATCTATTAAAACTCTTAAACGGTCTGGAGGTTTTAACCAACAATCTTTTAGTTGCAAACAGCCTCTCCTCGAATCGCGGGGCTTTCGATTCCACACTCTGCGGCACAGCTCAGATTCACTGAGTGTCTCTGTGTCGGGTCAAGGAAACTCTAAATGAAAACGAAGGAGGTTGCTGAACTCACGCCTCTGCTCATACCTACTGTTCCTCTCCACAGGCAACTTTCCTCATGCCGTACCACTGCTTAGTCCAGCCGAGCAAATAGGATTGAAATTTTTTTTTAAAGTGTCAACGTGCTCTCCAAATGCAAAGTGATACGTCAAGCCTCTGAGATGAAGCAGTCACCACTGTTTTATTCTGAGGCCAAAGATCAGACAAGGGCTGTAGGACAGGATCCACTAAGACATGGATTTAAAAAAGTTATATAACAAATTCCATGAAATGCCCAGTGATACGTGACTATAAACTGTAATATGCCAGCATGCAATTAAAATATGAAGACTATATTAAGGCTGGCTGTCAAATACATGGAACACACCGCAGCGCAGGCCGGATTACAGACAATATGATATAGAAACAGTATCTATCTCAATTTAGAAATGCAGGTAGCGGTGCTGCCAGTCTCCTGCCTGCAGTGCACCACAGAGGCATCGAATTAGCAATGTAAAATGACACGCATCAAATAGTGCCTCCAGTGCATTTTGGGCCATAAGCCAGCTAAATTACTGTAACTAGGGGCAACCGGGGAGTTCAATAACACCCAGGGGGGAATTCAGTAACAACCTCTCTACTTTTCTTCAGTTTCATTTTCTTTTACATACGGCATGAAAGCAACATTGCACTGAGGGAAAGTTGTAAAAGCAGCACATATGCACAGGCACATATACAAGCCATATCACCACTATGCAAGTTTTTTTTTATTTTTTTTTACTGCAATTACAGGTTTTTCATTGACTCCAAAGGTTCCCTTCGCTGTGCAAGTAATCACGGTAAACAACACCTCGGATTTGACTAGTATGTTCACACCGCCGCTTCTTCTTCTGCGCCCAGTCGTCTCCACACCTCTAATTGCCTCTCTCTGCCGCCTTGCCAGGTGCGAGTCTCAGCCAGGTAGCGCAACACTCCGCTGGCACCTCAACACACACTGCAACACGAGTCCGCTTCAACACAGAATTACCTCTGCAGGCGGTTGATGTGAAGAGCTATGTGATACTTTACTGATCTTTGCTCAGCTACAAAACAGCGCCACAGGAGCGGGGGAGGGAATCGGCCTTTTGCTCAAGGACACTTCAGCAGGGCGGATAGTTGTCGACACGGGGGTTTAGCCCAGGTCATTGAGCTGAAGGACAGTCTTGCCACCCTGCCTTCCCAAGAAGACTGTAGGAAGGATATGATAGGGAGGGGAGTGTTTGGATGAGTGAATGCTCAATCAGGTGCAGATGCATCAACTGAAAGCATCAAACTTCAATCTGATACTGAAGAGACACATTGCAGATGGGTTGTTTGGAGATAAAACGGTACAGTTGTATTGCCTGGGGGCAACCCTTCCACCCATTTCCATCCATTTGTCATCAGAAAGCAAAGCATGTCAAATAAACCAAGAATACAGGACTTAAAATAGGCCTTGATGCCCCTGTTAGTGACATCATCACTGATGATCACTCATAATAAGGCTTAATGCAACAGAGCGGAAGGCCGTCCTTTCCTTGCAACACTGAGATGCTTTACCAAAGTGCACACACACACACACACACACACACACACACACACACACACACAGAGACAAACACACTCCTGTGGACAGAGCTGGAGCAGACACCCTATCATTTAGGCTTTTAAAACAACAGTTTCCCAACCAGCTCCAAACTGAAGATGCCATTAATTACAGGAGCAACATTATTGCTGGACAAATCACTGTGACCTGACTTCTCTGTGGTAGTGACCTCACCGCGCCGGCTATCAAAATGCTCTCGAAATGTTTGCCTTTCCCTGCCATGCACAAATAATCACTTACTCACACTCACATGTTAGGCATTCAGCTTCACACTCTCACCCAGAGCTGCTTACACTGACTGCAACAGTATAATAAGCTTCAATTCCTCCCATCAAAAACAATAGTAAGCAGCCAGTTGTAGTGATTTGGCTTTGACCACTATGGGCTTTTGAAAGCTGATACAAATATTTGGGAGGGATTAAAATGGCCAGTAGGTGATATATTTTGTGCTGGGAAAATTCATATTTAAATTTGACCATATCACAATATTGCAGTCCATAACACAGAATCACATTCTTTTCAGAACCCAGTATCTTCTGGGTTTCTGTAAAGAGCCTTGAGAGAACCTTTGTTATGATTTGACGCTATACAAATAAAACTGACTTAATTGAATTGAACTGAAACGCCAACATTGGTCTGACAAAATTGGCAAACTAATATATCGATCAAGCCCCTAGGAAAGTGTGTAATCAGGTTTTCACACCAAACAGGCACGGCGTTAAAAAACCTGATGTAAAGACAACTAAAAAGCAAAATTAAACCTTTTGACTTCCCAATTCTGACCTCTAGGGGGCGCATCTTGTGGCATTTCTGTATTCACAGGTGGCAGCAGGTTTATTCAGGGCCATATTTGTCGACAAAGAGGCAGAAGGAGAAGCTCATTGGTGCATGTAATTCCCGATAGCGGTCATGCGGTGACTTATCTATGAAAATGTTGGCATGGTAGAAGATATCAGAGAGGATGGAGAGGACACCATGTTGGAAAATTTGTTGTGTTTACATATCATCACTGTCCAGTGAAATTCCTGTATCTCCAATTTTGGTGATTCTCATGTTTTAGAAAGATTCAGAAAGTTCTGCATATAAACTGAAAAATGTACAGCGGTCAAGCTAGAGACAAAACTGTTTTATTTTGTTTCTGAAAAGCTGATATTATGGAGATGAAAGGTTTTCCTTGGACAGCAGCGATATTTTACAAGCTGATTCAAAAGAAGTGCAGGAAGAAAAAAGAATTTATGCGTTGATGAGAAACTGCTGTAGTGCTTGTGCTTCTTCATGATGTCGTGCTCTTAGCTTACTTACCCTCTAACTTGCGCACAAGTCGCTGCATTTTCACTTCTGGTGTGAAAATGGTGAAAGTGTCAGAGCCCTAACAACATGCCTGTGATGTTAAGCAATCATGTAAGAGAAAAGGCTCACTTTGCATGCCTTAGAGCTCAGTTCTCTTCTTTTTTGCTCTGATTCGAGTTTTTTTGTCAGCTTTGTGGTGTTGTCTGGTTGATGAATATTGATCATGTGTCCCCTCAAGGTGTGTGTTTGGTCGCTGGAGCCGCCGTTCTCCTTGTTTTTCCTGTCAGTAGTCACAGAAACAAAGTGTGAATTTTGATCTGGCATCTGTGGTCACGAGTCAGATTTAGGAAAACATGAAAGTAGAAATGAAATGAGTCCATCGGTTCACAGTGCGCTAAAAAACAAAAGATCTGTGTTACACAGGAGGGTGAAAATCAGACTTGACACTGAGAGGAGCGAAGAGAGGAGACGGGAATTGAAGAAGGCGGAAAGTTACTCATTAGAAAACATCCCACTGTACCCACAGAGGGACTGGAGGTCATCTTCCCAAATGAAACACACTGTGATTCTCTTTCCTTTACAGCCTCTCTCACCTTGTCAAACCAACTGCTGGCACGAGCACCAGAAACGTACTCATCCTGAGCCTGCCCTCTGTATTCACGCCATGTATCTTCTCATTTAGCTCCGGCAAAGACTATTCCCTGCAGAAAACCCCGGCCTGCTCTCTCCAAGAGGTCGGCACTTGCGGAAGCCGGTTGTGAAATATTAAACCTCATTTCAGCTTAATTCATATTCATACCTGCGCAGAGTGTTCGTAACAAGTAGCAATAAATTATCAACTTTTAAGCCTGCCCGCTGTATTCCTGCCATACGCTCTCTTTTAACTAGGATAAAGTATTCCCCGCTGAAAATCTTGAAAATCCAAGCGCTGCTCTCCTTGAGTGGTCTTAACTCATTGTTAGCACACAGAATCATAATAACAGTATATAAAAATTAATTTCTTCTTGGAGGAGTGCAGATTTAACGTTGGGGCAGGGGTGTCAGACTCATATTAGGTAGTGGGCTGTATCGTTCAAATGAGACCTCACAGGGGCCGGATTATTGTTTCGCTAACATTAATATGACCCCAGTCAGTTTATGGATATTTAAGGCCACTTTCTGATTTATTATTTCAAAATCAACCAATTTGTAGCCTACTGATCAATGAGAAATTGCATGAAAATAACCTATAATGTAGAATTACATAAAGCAGAAGAGAGAAATGGATCAAATATACAGCATACAAGTTTGCCATTTACCTCTCCAGAAGAAAATATGGCTCTTTCCATCTTTCTTGAAAAATTCAACATCCCATGTCAACCTTTTGCTAAGGTAACGCAGCAACTAGCCTGCTGTTTTTCCCTTTATGTCTTTCAATGTTCCCCTTTTTTTCCAGCAACACCCTGAAAAGCGATATCTCCAAAAAAATGAAAAAAAAGGGCATGCACGATCAGTCAAGCATCAGGCGGATTAATAAAGATCAAATAAAAACATTCTTGAGCTTTGGTTTGCCAGTGTCCATCGGTGTTGAGGCTCAGCATGCAGCGTGAAGACGAGGCGGTTTGAATGTGGCTTTACTGCAGCGGCGGCGGCGGCCTCTCTGAAGCCCCTGAGCCTGGTCGATAGAGGCGAGTGGATAAAACCGGATCGATGTGACAGTGATGGTGTTTTATAATGCCAATAACCTCAACTCCGAGCAGCCTCTCTCTCTCTCTCTCTCTCTCTCTCCGTTTCTCTCTATCCATCTCTCAGTTGCAGCCGTCAGCTCTCAGCGGCTCGGTAATGGACGGGCCTGGTACTCGTAAAGCCGGAGTGCACTCGCAGATAAGAAATGGGATCCCGGAGTGTGTCTGCGTAGAAGAGAGGTGTGTGTCCGTGCATTTGCTGCATCTTGTGGCTCCGCTTTGCGAGAACGCTGACCTAAAAACCCGCCAGATACACAGGATGAATTATGGATCGGCTGCTACATCTCGCTGGAATATTCTCATCTCCCAAGGGACTTGAGCGTGGATTTCAGCGTGCAGGGGGTGTGTTTTGGAGTTCATAATTGCATTTTCATCACATAGGACAAAAAAAAAAAAAAAAAAAAATCAACAACATAACACTCCATTTCCATGCTGAGAAGAACAAACACATTAGCAATTTTTTGTGAGGTAAGCCTGACCTGCAGGGAGTGTGTCCTCCAGCTGTAGATGCCCAGCTGAGAGCATTTGGAGGCGCAGCGAGACTTATCGGTTGCTATGATACAGAATAAATGCTGAAGCAGTGATTCATTTATCTGCAGCAGGAAGGGCTTGACATTCATTTTTTGGCTCAGTGGCCACCGAGGCGAGTGGTTTTCCGGAGTTGCTCGCCACACGGCAGAAAATCACCCAGCCAACGAAAAGAAGTGAGAGGAAACTGGAGAGTGTAATGGCATGTGTTTGTTTGTAAATAAAGTTTTATTTGAGCAAGGAATCATTATAGGCCTATCTATCTGACCTGAATAAACTCTGTGTGTGTGTGTGTGTGTGTGTGTGTGTGTGTGTGTGTGTGTGTGTGTGTGTGTGTGTAACAAATGACATGGCTTTTGCCTCGTCAGTGCCATAAATCCAACAATCACTGCAGAAGATTGAATGATATTTTCAAGCTGAATCACGACAGCCACTTGTGACCTGACACTTTTAATTGAAATGCCTCTTCTTCTTCTTCTTCTTCTTCTTCTTCTTCTTCTTCTTCTTCTTCTTCTTCTTCTTCTTCTTCTTCTTCCTCTTCTTCTCTCCTGTTGGACTTAACTTGTCTTGATCTTTTTATAGTCTTACTCCGTTCAGCTGTGCGCTGGATGCCCTGCTCTCCCAAATGCAGTTAATTTTTAAAAACTTTCTTTCTCCATTTCTAACCACTGATCTATAATATTGTTATTATTGTAGTTGAAATCCCACTGAATTCTATAAAAAGTCAATAAAAAGCTGAGTGAATCACATCGAAACAAGTTGTGAAGCATCAAGCTATTTAACTAGTTTAAATTCCACTTGTTGACAGATTATATCCTCCACTGACACTTTCTGGAGCTTTTTTCTCCTTTTTTAAGATTTTTTTTGGGGGGGTATTTCTGCTTTATTTCACAGTTGCCCGGATTCAAACCCAGGCCGATGCGATCAGGACTCAGCCTTCACATGTGGTACATGCTCTACCGGGTTTTTCTCCTCTTCTTGTCAGATTGGCCTCTGACACTTTTTACACTGTTTACACTTATTCAGATACAAACAATGTCAGCTTCTCTTTGTTGTTTTGAACTGGTAAAACACGGCGGCTGGTCTTTGTATGCATTGTGATTGGACGGTCAGGTAAAAAGCGACAGCAATGAGCGCTGTGTTATGTCAGAGTTTTTATGCAGATGAACATTTTTCAGTACTCATAAAGAAAACACCTTACAACTGGCGCTCAATGCAGACAAAAAAAAAACACACTTGGAAAAGCCCTTAGGAGAGTTGACTTGAGTTAAGAGTACAGTAATCTGAAATCTGAAATTATCATTTGAATTTATTTTTTTTCTTTTATATTGTATTTATGTTGAGTTATTTTGGGTTTTTTTTCTGATATTCATTGCAGGTATTTTGCTGCTTTCTGTCACTGCAACAAATGAAACTCGTCGTTGCAAAACTGATTGAGAAACTGTGAACTTAATAAAAGTTTCTTCATGCTTCAGTTTCTTTTGAGGGGAAGCTCTTGTTGCTGGGAGAGCAGTGGGCGATTCCCCCATTAGCAGCTGACACTGTTGGGAAATCAAATATTCTCTTTGGATGAAAGAGGGAACTTCTAAACTTGATAACTTTAGACAGTGCTTTGCTACATTACAGCTTCCCCGGCTGGTTTTATGCAGCGGTTTTGATTAAAGTTCAGAAAAAATGTCTACTGAGAACACACACTCACACACACTCACACACGCTGTTGAATGCTCCTTTTTGTAGCTCTGTGTCTTTATTTCTCCCTCTGTGTGCAGAGCCTGTGAGGCTGCCGGCTGCTCTTTGAGCTGGCAGGCCGTGCCCGCTGCATGTCAGGAGGTATTGGTGATTTCAAAAGACACATCAATCACAAGCTTGTGTTCAGTGTGGAGGAAACACCGCGGACGCCTCGGGGGAAATAACACACCACGCTGAACCCCCCACCATCCTCCTCCTCCCCTCATAATGTCAACACTTTCACTTTCACTTTCATCCACGCGCGCGCTAAAGACATTGATCAAGCGACAGGGGACATTGATCGTGACACTGTAATAGAAACAACAATGAATATGTTTACATGCAAACTAATAATTCAGCCCTAATCTTATTAAGGTAACAGAGGGCTGTCAGGTGACGTGCCCTCTGGCAGCCATGTTGGAGGGCTACGGCTCAGACAGCAGCAGCTGGTTGTGTTTCATGGCATCAAACCAGCGATTCTGCATGTTTAGCCCAATATCTACAACGCGAGCATAATTCAAACGTATTTTAGAACTGTGATATCATTTTTCCTCCCTTTTATCAATTTTATTAAGTTTCCATTCATTCCACTACGATATGAAAATGAACTTTCAGAGACTTTCTTCACACCAGTAGTCCATCAACATAATGAAGTCTTCCACATTAGTTTTCCTAAAAGCAGCAGCACTGTTGGGTTTTGGACGAAGAGAAACGGTCCCTCCACCGTGGAAAATAGCAAATTTGCTTTGCACAGCCGATTGTCAGTTCCACTTATGAACGGTACTTTGAAATCTCCTCTAAATCACTTCATTAATGCTCAATTTAACCTTTTTGATGCAAACACAATCACACCAGATGATTCTAGTTGGCCCTGCAACATATGGAGACCTGCATTAAAACAAATGTTCATATCCATTAGTGGTTTCTATAGGAACAATTTTAAACTTGCGTGCCTGCAAAAAAAGAAAGATAATTACCTCATATTTCAATTGACATTCATACAATAGTGAGCCTGATCCCACAACACAAACTTTAAGATGTTTTTGTTGCTTGCAGACACAATTTGCACTTTTTTTTTCTTGAAAATAAAATGCTCACAGTATTTCCATTCCACTTCATCTCTTATCTGTGTATCTATGCAGATTTGATGGGACAATATAAAATAAATGAGCATTAAAAATCTATGTAATCTCCACAGTCACCTGAATATTAAAAAAAAAAGTAACTGTAAACTGATTACCTTACTTTAAATTGTAACCGTAACAGATTACAGTAGTTTAGTAGACACTCACATGGAGCAGGGATGTCAGTGAAAATGCCTTTACTGGTTAGTTTTCTGGTTAGTTAGTTCTGGTTAGTACTGGTTTCTTCCTCAGAGAGCAGCTGGACAGATGAATCAGTTATAGAGACAGTAAGTGGCCAGGCCAGACTGCAGCAAACCACACACCAAAAAAATGCATATGTATATATGTACTGACATACATATAATCAAATATATACAACAAGTAGACCATGTGGAAATGCAGCTGGTGGTCATAGCAGTGACTGCATTTACAAAAAAGGTCTGAAGTCTGTTTGAGAACTGGATACACCAAAGCGTCAAAACTGAAAATCCACAAAGTCTCTCTCTGAAGAAAATTGTTTAAGACGATCACCACCACTCATATTTTGGATTTTAAATATGGTGACAGGTGTTGTGTTGCCCCCTGATCCTGTTCATGTACTGGTTAACATGGGTTTAAACGCTCTCGCAGGCCTGATGCTCCTCTCTGCGGAGTGAAACCTGAAAGCCTAACGAGGCTCAATCTGGAGCTGCACGTGTTTCATCAAGGATGTGGAAGCGGACCTTTGAAAAGCACCGGGTTTCTCAGCGCTGTTTGTTTATTCACTTTAACTAAAGCTATCGGCGGCTGTGCGCCCGGCCCTCTGAGCTGAACGGCTGCTCCCTTAGGACGTTTGGCCGCACTTCATGGCACACTCTGAAACTACGCTTCAGAGGATGCCTAACATTATCAAAGAAATCCAGCACCACGGCGGATTATGCCCTATTATTTCCTCAAAGAGAATATAAAATCAGCTCCCTGCGTCTTACAGGGGGTAAAGTCATCTTTGTTAGCTGAAGCTCTCACTTCTCAGTCTAATTCATCGGCGACAGGACCTTCACTGTCCTCCTTTAATTGTGTCCTTGGGCCCTGACTCTGCCCTGCTGGGTAATGAAAAGTAATACACGGGTTTGATGTTTTTATTACATGTTATGAGACAGCTCTTTCATCTGCAGATATTGCTTTTATGGTGATTAAAAGATAAAGTCGTGGGCTTTTCCCTGCTTTTTCTCGCTCCCTGAATCGAGTTCACCTCTCCCACATCGCCCTCCTGTGCTCGCTTTAAAAACGAGCGTCGGACCCTTTGTTATGAAGTAAAATATCTCTTCACCCTCTGCCTTCAGCCGCAAGTTCTCATTTCTTCTCCTCACAATGCATAATCACTCACCTCACTGTGTTGCATCCACTGTTAGAGTGACTCTTGCTCTTTGCAGTCTTAGTCACTTTTAAAGATGATCTGAGATTTTTAATAATTCAAACATATTTTGGAATTTAAGATAAACAAATGATGCAATCCTATTGGTTAAAACGATAAAACGAAGTGGGCGGAGCCAAAGCACCACAGTGTTATAGAACATTAACCAGGTATGGTTACTTTTTTCTTCATGGATTTATTCTTCATTCACTTGTTCATTCATGGCTGTGGCCTTCATGACGCTGGAAGGTCGGCAGCCACTCGCTAACGAGTCGACCTAAACAGCTAAAGGCTTGTTTTTCTACACTGAACTCGGAAGGCTAACTAGTGTAATGCATTCCACATTCGACTGGGCTCAGATGCTGAGAAAAACACAATCTCCTACTCGGAAATAAAACAACTGCTCAAATAGGAATTGTCATATGGAAACTCAGGCACAACATTTTCCCAAACACACACACTCTCATCATTCAAATTTTAATTTTCAATCAGTAAGCAGTAGTTTTTTAAAGAGTGACAGCTGTCTGAAACCTCTGGATAACTCAGCGTCTGCATTGGAGTGTCTGTATTAGAGATCTATAGGAATATTAAGGGATGAGGCGGTGATTTTTGTTTCCAAATGTACTTATGCCATTTCAAAGTCATCTCTGAGCACCGACTGACAGGCAATCCATTTTTCAGAGAGGAAATCTTTGCCCCTCCGCCCCCTGGTGGATTATGTTAAATATAATCAACTTAGAGAGGCATTTCTGCTCCCCAAATATCGATTTCAGCTCCCATGTCTGAGCTACAGTTTTGTTTGCTTAAAAATGGCACTCTACTAATCTATAGTAATTGGATCTATTTGTGTAACAGATTTTTTTTTTTTTGCATGCGATTATTGTGTTTTTCCAGATTTTATTACTTGGAGATAAATATGGTAATGATGCTGCTGGGAAATTTTGCCTGCAAATGCATCAGACGTTTGCCTTGGGAAAAGTCTTGTGGACTGAGACGGCTGCTGGGTCTGCTTGTACCAGACTCTACATCCACATGTCAGCGGTTTGATATAGAGGCGTTTAATATGGTTGAACATTAAGTATTATAACTCTCCAGGTCTTTTTCAAGGCTCGTAGGCACCATGAAGACTCTGCAAGTCAATTTAATGTAATTATGATGCAATTAATTGACGATTACTGCAATCCAATATTACATAAAATTGATAGATGTTAAATTCGACTTCATTATTTTGGACTGACATGATTTTATTCTATTTTTAGGACTGCACGAAGACTGAGAGACTTCCTAGGCTTGCTTATTCCCGTCATAGTCGATATTCTGCGACTTCATTTAGGCTATTGTGAAATTAGGGTTTATTCTCAGTGCTGCAAACAGACTGAAACACTAAAGAGTCGAATATTAAGGCCCTCTGTCTTTGCTCCCATGCTCAGATATCGCTTTAACATTCATCTGATCTTCCTCTGTAAGATAAAGTGGGTTTTTTTATATGCTTAACCCCACCCGCCTGAGCTTCACTGAGGCCCACGACGAAATCTGGGCTCCACTCAGAAACCTTATGGCCGCAACATGCAGTTGCCATGGAAATTCAAACACTCAAAGGTTGAAGAGAAGCCTTTGTTTTATTAAATGGCTGCAAGGAAGGACAAAATGCATGTGGGCGTTTGGCATGAAGGATGTTCGATTGGATTTTGATTTATTCACAAAGCGTCCTGTTGAGGCATTTTTGTAATGGAGACAAATTGCTTGGAACAAGGCTGTTGTGTGTTCCTTTCCCCAGAGTCCGTCCTTTTTATAGACACGGCTGAGGATTTAGTTACCTCCAAATGCTGGAATATACGTGTTAGATGAATTCATGAAGAGCAAACGCCTGCCAGAGCCCTGCTGCCTGCGTTTATGTGGTTTGTACAGAGTCTGAAGGTTTGCCTTCATCTCTGGTTGGAAACCAGAGCCGTGTGTAACAGCGAAACCCCGGCCGTTTGTCTGCGCCTGTCAATAACTCTTTTGTCCTCCTCGCTGAATAAGAGACCAATTGTTTTTGCTCGGCGGCTATGCATTTGTTTTCTCGTTATCTGTATTGTGGCAGAGAAAGTGCTTCAGCAGGCCGTTCGGAGGAGAAAAATAGCGGGCCCATTATGGAGTCTTTGTTCATTTTCCATTGATGTTAAATAGTGTCTCCTCCGCTTTGGTTGCTGATGAGACAGGGCAGATTCATTAGGAAGGGGCCATGCAGAAGACTGGTGTAAGCCACCGAGTGCAAATAAATTAAGTGGAGAAAAACAGCACCCTGGCCGTCCTCGGTGAAAGAAATGTCTCTTCGCAGGGAATCAGCTCCGCCAGTACAGGGACGAACTCAAAGAGAAATTAATTTTATTTTTTACTGTCCCTCAGGTGATTAGCTGACAGGCGTGGTCTACATGACAAAATCACTTTCATTTCTGGTTTAGGTTGTTTTTATGTGTGTAGATGTATTTTTGCACGAGTTTGTTGATGAATATGTTTTATTTTGTCATCTTGGCAGTCCAATGTGTCCGGGCAGCTGGAGCGCCTGACACGAATGTAAAATCATCTCATCGGTGAGTCAGTGTGTTGAGTTTACATCGTGCTCAGCCTCATCCTTTGACGCCGCTACTTGACGAGCCGCGGCAGCGCACATCTGAGAAACAGATACTCATTACGACAGCTGGCGCATTTTAAAGTGAGGCCGTACGCAACTTCAGCAAAGACGATAATACTCAACGATTTATCCAGTGACTCTGCTGATGTGAACAGCCAGCAAAGAGATAATGGTTCAGATAGTGGGTACATTTCATACACAGATACACAATGTGGTGCTCTCTGTGTAGCGTAATCGCTCCTCAGATCTCAGACAACTGTAACTGCAGCTTCACTTTTACCTCGCTACAAGGCATATCTCTTCCTGCAGCCCAAGAGATAAGAAACCTAATCCAGAGGGTGAGATTGCTCTTTACTGCGGTAATGGCGACTACAGCGGCTCTACTGTAAGAGAGAGCAGCCATGACCACTGCAGAACAACGTCCACAAGACCATGATCCCTTTTATACCATCATTACCCCTGTTCCTGCACCGGGGTTTGGTTCTGCAAAGTGTACATCAGGGGTTTAAATCACGAAATTCATCATGATACGATATCATAGCGATTCTTTGTACAACGATACGATATTTGCCGATATTACAAAATCTGCCATGGTACGATTTCTCCTGCGATCGATATCAGAGGATAATATTCTCTCATGTTTAGTTACTGTACATTGTATCAGCTCACAAAACTACAATACGATTTGACAAGTTTATTACTGAACTCTGTCAGACATGTAAATGAAAACACAGAAGGATGCTGAAAGATGAAGATTGAAAAAGAGAGGAAAAAAGGCAGTAGAAACTAAACGACTTAATAAATGAGTGTACAATCTATTTTATTAGTTTTATTATTTCATTATCATTATTATTATTATTACTGTTGTTAGGTATGTTTGTATTTGTTTGTATTTTTATTGCTGTGGACACTGGGGGCACTGAGCTCCAGACCAAGCAGGTTTTAAGATAAAGGTAGCAGGTGAGGCAGATATGTTTTGTTTTGTATCTCTTTTTATTTTTTATTGCCAGAGCAGAGAGAGGCGTCATGACGATCACATGCAGCCTTTGCTTTTACTCTGGAACATAAAATCCAACCTAAACATGAATTTTTCCTGGACAATGGGCTTCTTAATTCCCTGAGTGCAGGCCATCGGAAAACCTTTTGGGAAAATAAACTTTACAGTGAGAATTGTCATAGCAACCACTGAGCGCACCGGGCTGTGTTGTATGGGAATTATCGGCACGGTTGGAGAGCGTCATTGACCAATCAGATTGCTTGTCAGGACCTGTTGTATTAACATTTATTCATGGACTTCCCAGGCTTACAGGCTTGCATCTGAATGTCTGAACTCATGCATGAAAACTGAGGCTTCAATCATGGGATTAATAAACCTGCAAGCAAAACATGATCGCTCTCTCGCAGCTAACTGTATATGAAATATGAGGAGTCTCTCTGTTTCGTTGACACAGCATGTGAGAGGAGAATATAAACAGCATGGGCCCTTTCTTCCTCCTCCTCCTCCTCCTCTTCCTCCTCCTCCTCCTC
>OMLB01055013.1:0-11166 GCA_900302555.1 Myripristis jacobus
AGTTATGATGCAAACATTATAACTCCCATTACAAGTTTTTACTATATGATTAATCCCTTAAGTGATCTGCCATCTGCTAGAAGCTGCAAGACACTCTGAAAGCTTTACCTCTGCCCTTTAAGAACAGTGCCTTCTTCCTGTTTGGTGCCATAAAGCAATTCAGAGCCCTGTCTCCTAAAAATGATGTTGTCATACAACTAAATTCTATTCCCAATTACATTTTGTGGGCAGCATATTTTGTCTCAGATTATGTTTGTTTGTAGCATGTGACATGAATGCTTGTAATCATTTTAAGTATAGTGATCTACTGACTAGTCTGATCTGTGCAAGGAGGAAGGATGGGTGGTGGATGAGTAGCACAACTGACTTTCACCCAGGCAACCTGAGTCCAATATAAAGGGGCAGTGGTGTTTGTTTTTTTGCAAACATTATGCATGTTACATTACGTTACTGTAACTAAATGGCCAAATGGTTTTTATGCCTTAACATAACCTTTCCTTAATGTTAACTGAGTAGTTTAGGTGGCAAAAGTAATGAAACGGGCTAAAGCGGCAGCTGACATGATATACAAAATATGTTGATTAGACACATATTTGTGATATGCCAGAAGCAAATGTGATTTGCAACAAAACACTTTTACCCTATAGCTGAGAATGCAGTTTAGATGTATGGGATAATGACATAATTTTTAGGAGACAGGGTTGGAAATCCGACTTGATGGCAAAAAAAATTGGGGTCTGGATGATCATCAGAGATAGAATTGACAACAATACATTATCTCTCCCCTATGCATCATTCAGCTCTGGATATAATAAAACACACATTAACATTACACACACCTGGGCTTTGCCTTTATTGGGCTCAGCACAGCAATAATGGAAATGAGGTAACAGATCTATTTAGTAGGGTTACACTTGCTTCCTTGATGGCAAGTGTTCAGATAAATAAAGATTTTGATTAAAACATGAACTAATTTTGCCTGTCTCAGTTTCCTCCAACTTCAGTTGCAGTATCAGAGTTTATTATTGGTTTTGAACGTGCTCAACCAAAGACAATTTCTGCTTTCACAAAACAGTCCGCAGATAAGATACAGTTACTTACATTTATAAGAAAGCAACAAAACAATAATATTGTATCCAAGAATACTGTATCCATTTAAAAAAAAAAAAGTAGTTACTTACCTGGATCATCAGTTGGATAACCCAGAGTAGCTGAAGGTAAAATTAAGCCCACTTTGATTGAGAGATAGGGTTTGATATTTTATACATCTGACATGAGACAAGTTCATGGGCATCATTTCACAGCGAGTTCAGTTACTATCCTCTAAGGATGGGCGTATCGAGTCTGTGGTATCGATATATCGATACTCACACGCTACTCATTTGGCATCAATTTCCTTAAACAAATATCGATACTAACAAATAAGAATTGGGGGGTGCATGCATAACTTTCAGCTGTTTTAGATAGCTTACTTCACTTACTATGTGCCGAGACACCCCTGTGCCTGATGGCGAATTGAGCTGGCCCGTGTCATGTGACAGCCCGACAGCCCGACAGCAAGAGTGGCTCGAATGCGGGAGCCGGAGGAACACACAGAAAATAATGGCAGATCGGTCTTTTTTTCTTTTTTTGACAAGAAAAGTGCAAGAAAACAGCAATAACAGTGAAAATGTGCAAATTTTTGTTCATATTTAATTTAATTCATTCATATTCATGTTATTTATTTTAATTTTAGTTCTATTATTTATTGATCATAATAAATATGGTATAAATGGTCTGTATTTGTCATGTAATTTGTCTTAAATGTAATAATATTCTGAATGAAAAAAATTGCCAATAAGAAATTATCAGTATCGGTATCGGTATCAGTATCGATGAAAATGCAAGAAAAAGTATCGGTATCATATCAATCCTAAAAGTGTGGTATCGCCCATCCCTACTAACCGCATGGTGTTTTCCTTCTGGCTCCACTGGACCATAATCTCCAATGTGAACTGGAGTGATTTGCAGCTGAATGTGATGTAAGTCATGATGAGGCGCAGCATCTCCAAGTCGCGGCTGCTGATCCATGGTTCTCTCCGGGGGAAAGGTGGCCTACCCATTCCAGATAAGTGGGCCAGAATTGCCAGGAGCAGAAGAAGTCAGGTATCTCATATTCACAATTGAAAGGAGGAAACATTATGAGATAGACTTCATAGTGCATCAGCTATAGTGATGTGGGCACTGTTTTTAGACCGTTGCGGTGAAGAGAGAGCTGAGCTGCATCGCAAAGCTTGATTTACTTTGTTGTGGACCTTTACCTAACTGCCAGTTCACCTACTGGTCACAAAATTTGGGTAATGACTGAATAAATAAGAATGAGGACACAGGAGATTCCTGTGCAGGTTGGCTGGCCTCATTGTATGTGAGAGGGTGAGGAGTTCAGTCATTGCTCTCTGGGGGTGCTTGGACATGACCGAGTGGGAGGAGACTGTGGGATAGACCCAAGGTAAGACATCTTTCAGCCAGTCAGAAAGTGATTAAGGATTCCCCAAGAGAAGGTGGATGACGTTGCTGGGGAAAAGGACATCGCAAAGCTGTTTGAAAATGGATGGATGAATGGTGTCATGTTGTTGTCTCCTTGATAACTTGATAAAGAAGAAAGCTACTCTCATGAAATGATAACTTGAGCAAAGCAAGTTGTACTTTTGACAGGATCATTGAGTCCATAGTTCACAAAGTGTTAACTGGATCTTCTTTTGCTTGCTTTGTGTTTTCCCCAAATTGGAGGAAAGAGGATGTTCACTGGATCAGTTTGTTACTTGTGGAGATCAACCAGAAGGAGGCCTACCACTTATTTCAAGTCTCTATCAATGATATAAGCCATGTAAATAACTTCTAATGTCCCTTAAAGCCAGTGGATAAAGGTTTAAGTGTAAAGACGGATTTTGAGAGTATGGGCAGAAATCATCAGCAAAAGGATCCATGAAAAAAAACTTTCTTGTATGAATTATTTGATTCATTAGTAAGTTTGGAGGACATGGTGGTGGTATACATTCCTTGGTGCATAAAGAAGCCTTTGAAGTGCTTCATCTGAGTCAGTCAAGAACAGGTGTCCTGGTTTCTCCCTGCTGGAAAATGGAGACTTAATGCAGGCACTTACAAAGCTACATCAAAGAAAAGTACGGCACTTAAAATGCTAAAGGTGTGGTGAGTTAGTTTTCACTTCATTTTTGCTTTCACATTTTAGCTGACCTTTTTTTTTCCCAGAGCAAATTACCACTTCACTTCCTTGGTCACCAACAAGATAAACAACCAGATATAACATCAAGGATCTCAGCCACAGAGCCTTGATAAACCTAGAACAGTGTCTCCAGCTCTCTCATGCTTCTTACATGCAAACACATCCTCTGTGCATGCATGACCCCTTAACTACCTCCACTAACAGAGCAGGAGGGATGCTATGTTTTCACCCCATTCCCTTTGTTTTAACTGAGCTTTACAAAAAAGTTACAAACAGATTTGTATGAAACCTGGTGGAAAGGTAGGTCATGGTGGAAGGAGGAATGGATTGATTTTTCACACCGGGGGTGTGAAGTGATCCAACATGTGGACCTGGCATATGATGCATAATGTTGTTGGAGGTATGTGCTCTACTGAGAGATTTTTTTTTTATGTGAATTAATAAGCAACATAAACACTGTTTAACAGGTTGAGGTCAACAAATCCCTGCTGAGGTTACATGTGTTTTGGTTCAAGAGCCACTTCGCATCAACAGGCCAGCAGCATCCACAGTCTTTTCCTTAATTACTGATGGAGAGTTTTTTTTAAGTTATGATTATATATTCTGATTTACGACAAGCTGCTCCCGAGAGAGCATCCTGTACCTTGGGGCTAATGTCTTAATTATTTACTCCCACTGCAAATCACATAGAGCGTGAAAGGGAGAGAGAGATATAGAAAGAGCTGAAGAGAGAGATGTGGAAGACAGAGGACATTATAGGTCCCTCCCCACATAATTCACAATTCTCCACTTTTCAATCTCAGAGGCAGCACTGTTTAATTTGTCGGCAGCATCATTTCTCATATGCGCTTGCCATTCACTGCTTATCAGAGCAGCGTCACTGGTGCTTAAACGGTCTCTCTGCTAATTGAAAGTCCAGGAATATTGATGTGGAGCGCCATGTGACTAAACTGGACTACAGAAGTTTTTTGTTTTAAACAACACACTTATTTGATGCTATGATGTAATGCTAGTCATGATTGATTACCCTATTGGATATATATCTAAATACACACACACACACCTAAATGAATAAAATAACTTTTTGCCCCTGAGATCTAGGGACAGTCAATTTTATGACAACATGCAATACATTACTTCAGAATCTGTCCAAAACCTGACCAATTTGAAAGTAACTACTGCATATTAACTATCAAAAATCTGGACTTCTCTCAAGTTTTACAGAAAAATGCACAGGTTTCGAGACAAGAAAAAATACACTGGCCTCCCTCTTTCTGAAGTCCCCCACTGTATTAACTGATGTAAAAATGGCAGCTATAACAGTGGGAAGCAGCGGTGGTATAAGTCCCATTGTTTTCTGTGGCCTCAGAGTGCTGCAGCTGACAACAGCAGTGATGTTCAGTGGAGCTGAGAGCGGTGCATTGGTTCAGCGACGCTTCTATTGAACTTGATTCAACTTGAAGCTGAAAGGTGACACTCGTCAATGTCACTTCAGCATGACCTGACCAATCAAAATTGTCATAATCTAATAAGGCGGGACTTAAGATATTGGCAATGTCTAGAGAGCCAGCTCAAGCAAAAGTTGAGACACTTGTTACCTAGCAACCAGGCAGAGCATTACACTTTGCCACTGACAACTTCCTAACTGTAATGTGATAGCTGCCTCTGTGTCAATCAGCTGAGAGCCACTGGAAGACATAGATGTCCCTGCACAACTTTTTCTGTCATGTGCATTTCTTTTTACTGACGGTGCCTTTAATAGGTGGAACAGCAGTTAACTTCAAGTTTTAGATTTGGTGCCATGAAAAAAAGAAGAAGAAAGAATAAAGTGATATATTGTACACTGTTGAATGATTTGGACAAATTTAAACTATATATTGACAGCAGTAAATAACTATAACTAACTACATTAGGGCTGTAACGAATGATTAATTCCATTGCCAATTAAAGTTTGGATTTTTTTTTTTTTCAGATTTTTTTTAATTTAGTGTAGAAAGTAATGACAAAAGTTCATGGGAAGTTAGCAGTGCGAAAAGTGATGTCTTCTAATTGCTGACCAGCAACCAAAAAATAGGTTTTACTATTTTTTATTAATATTTTTAAATAATAATTGTTATTATTTTAGTGTTTAACATGAAGATGGAATCAGCGGATGTTCAGCATTTTTACTTGATAAATGACTAAAACGATTGATTATCAAAATTATCCACACTTTTTTTCATCAACTGTCGATTTAATGTTTCAACACTACTCTGTAAGACAGCTCTGTACTCTAAACAACATCATTATTCTCCTTGATTTTCTTGTCATTTGAAGTTTGCATCACTTCCCCCACAGATAACCTGAGCTGGAAATTAATTATTGGGCTTTTCGTAAAGATTTGCTGTCAGAATGCACATTTAACAAACACGGGAGCTGTGTGTGTGCATCTGGTCCATCAACACAAATGTAATCACTGCTCTCAGGGGACATATTGGAGCCTTCAGTTCTTCTACAGGAGTCACTAATTGCACTAACGATGAGGATGCGCGTGCACGCACACACACACACACACACACACATACACAGACATACATACACACACATATGCACATACTCAAAAATAGATACATACCACCAATTTCTCCCACACACGTCTGTATCCCAGCATGTGGCGGTTCATGTATGTGGCTATCCATCTGGGCAGACTCGGAGACTCCGAACAGCTGGTCATGATGATGTTCGCTTGAAGCCTTTCCTAATTGGATTCTCTAAGCAGCTCTGGCATCGAGAACAACTGCTCACAACCCGGCAGTATCACTGTCCAAGAAAACCAAGGAAACCATCTGATTTTAAAAACAAAGTGGAGCCAACTCCCATCCTAAAGGAATCTGGAAACTTGTTAAAACATTATCTTTACATGCTACTTTTCATATTATAAAGTAAAAGAAAGGAGCTGGTTATTTGTACAAAGCAAGACCTGACAACAGATCCAGTTTCACTCAATGTGGAAACTTTTAAATATCTTGGTACAGTCCATGACTTCCAGTTGAGCTTCTCTGATAGCACAGACTATGTTTTCAGAAAATGCTCACAACGACTCAACCTCCTTAGCAGATTGAGCTGTCTCGGTGTCAGTTCGCAGATCTTAGGACTTGTGTACACGACACGTAGTGAGAGTGGCTTACCAGTCCATCTTCCTGCTTGGTTTGGTCACCTAAGTTCTAAGTGCAAGAATAAATTAAACAGGATTGTGTCAATGGTAAGCAAAATTGTGGGAAAACCTCAAAAGCCTCTGACCCACCTCTACCATGAAAGGATGAGTGAAGAGAATCGTGGCTGATAGCTCTCATCCGCTTTTTGGCCAGTTTGAGCTTCTGAAGTCTGGGGGGCGCTATAGAGCCCCTTTGGATAAAAGTATATTCAAAAAACCCTTTATTCCAAATGCCATTGACATTCTTATCTCGACAAAGTGACCAGTCCAAAGTGACTTGATACATTTTATCTTCACTTGTATTTATTATTTTACATTATTTTAACTTAATTGGTTTTATGGTGTCCTCACTGTGTACATGCATTGTTGCATATTTGTATGACATTGTTTCTTAGTGGTGTGTTTTATATGTTGGTGAGCCAAAGACAATTTCCCACCCTGGTGGACAATAAAGATGTATTCTATTCTATTCTATGCTATTCTATTCTATAGAATGTCACTCAGCCACATCAGTCTCTTCTGTAGCTGCTTTTTGCTTTTTGATGATGTCAGTTTCAGTCCAAACTGATACCATGCCAAAACCTGTATCACATCCACCAGAGGAAACTGTGTCAGTGTCACGTTTTGTGTCATCAAGGTGTCACAGCTCCACACAGGAGCCTCAGCTGCCACCTATCAGGTCCAGCATAACATTTACACATGTATGAACGTTAGCTTGTTAGCTAATCATTAGCTCATTAGGTAATGTAAGCTAAAATACTTGGTAATAATGAGGTTACGGTCAGGGTTGAGGTTAGGAAACTTTAACTAATGACATTATCTAGCAAGCTAACATTAGCAAGCCCGTTAAAAACAAACTCTGGTTTTGCTTGGACTCAGTTTTGAGCTCTGGTGACTCACAGGAGAGCCCGTCTGCCACCCCTCTTTCCTCTTTATACAGACTCTGCAGCTCCTTTTATACTACGTCATGTTGCTGCTCTTAGCCTACATAAAACTGCTTTCCTACGGTGGACCGGCGAGTCTATTACACGCTTTGCCTTGATATTGGCCTGTTCAGTCAAACTCCCACAGAAATGTGTGTAAATGGCCACTGACTAACCAAAAGTTACTGCTTTTGCACTTGTGTTGAGGGTTGCATGGTTGGATTGTTTGTTTTTATCTGTTTATTTTTACTTCTGTTCATTCCCCCTTTTGTAAATTACTCAATGGAATTACATGTATATACTAATGACTGCAGATGGTGAAATACATCTGAGATAATCCCTCCATTTTCAGTTCTTCTCCCCCTTGTCTCCTTCCTCCTCCTCCTCCTCCTCGTCTTAGTCATCCCCTCGCTCCTCATTGAGCTGGTCTTATGAAAGTGCTCTCCAGATCCGTCTCGAGAGTACTCAAGAAGACATTTTAAGTAGTGCTCTAGAAGGCACTTAGGTGCAATTCTTCAGTATTTCCTCACTTTCAGGTTTGTCGTGTAGAAACTTCTCGGAAAGAGCCAACATAACAACTGTCATGAAAACAAGCAAAGAAGTGGGATTCCCCTCCCCCAACTATGGATCTGCTCCTTCAGTAAGTAACTGAGCAGTGGAAAAAGCTCAGATATTACTTATGGCTTTAACTATAGCCTTATTAAAGATTAGTGTTGAATTTTCTAACTTCTTTAAATGGTAAATGAGACCTACAATGCTTCAAA
Source organism: Myripristis jacobus (assembly GCA_900302555.1). Lineage (NCBI taxonomy): Eukaryota > Metazoa > Chordata > Actinopteri > Holocentriformes > Holocentridae > Myripristis > Myripristis jacobus. The sequence continues at coordinate 8,104 of OMLB01055013.1, forward strand.
TGAAAGCAACAGTAAGTAAAACTATTAATAGTCTGCAATATCTGCTTGTCTAAAATGTGCTCAGATTAATTAATTTAGAGGCTGAACTTGCCGCAGCAATTATAAAATAAGTGGACATTATCTTGAGGAAAACAGTTTGAGGGAACAAATGTGACAATGTTCAGCATAAAATTCAATCATAAATGAATAATTTCTTTTTTTTTAATTATTAATTTTTATTCATTATTATTAATTTACTGTTGTTATTATTATTATTCATTTTCTTGGCAAACTATGAAAACAAAGTTAAGAAAATACTGGGAAAATATTGTATTCATATTTTGCTGAATATCAGTCAATCAATCAATTAATTAACTCTCAAAAGTACAAGTTATGAAAAATAGCACCCTCTGTCCTGGTGCTTCTCACACTTGACTTCCACTTGACACACCCTACACACACCCCCTTCTACTGATATCCAAAAATCTCACAATCTTATTCCTTTCTTACTTACTCTTCTACTTGCCATGCTGTGGCACTTCATTTAGGTTCTCTTTTCAGCTTCATTTTTTTTTTCATCTCTTCCTCTGTGCTGACCTGCTGTGACAAATCAATCCCTGGAGAAGAAGTCAATCATGTGGAGGGGAGGTAGTAGCCCTTCTGTGACCCTAGAAACCATGAGAGTGATGGTTGAACAAGAGGCTCTCTCGCTGGAGTGAGGGGCTGCTGGGTGGGTGGGTGGATGTCTGGATGTGGATGGAATCTGGAAATGCGTGGCCATATTTCATTTGAAGGTCTTCTCTCATATATTATATAAAAGACTACCTTTATTTATCTCTTAGCCCCTTTTCTTTTTCATTTGAAATACATCTTTTATTTCCATGTACAGCTGCTATATTTTGGTCCCTGACATAAGGACTTTAAGGTCATTACATCATGAAGGAGTTGAACTCCCTATGATGTTTTGCAATTTATGCTGTTCTTGTTTTGTAAAGCACCATGTAACCTTGTTTTTGAAAAGAGCTGTATGAATAAAGTTTCCTCTTTTTATTATCATTATTGAGCAGTGGAAAGAGCACCAGCATTTTAGCAGTGGAATGTTATGTTCATCACATGATACAATTCAATATGCAATCTCAAGCTCACATGTTTAAAAACAGCAGTTTCCAAACAATTAAATATTTATTCGCAAATGGTTGTCTCACAAAGTGACAGTGCAGAAAAGACATGAAACAGCGTAACAGATGACAAAGTTATGACAGCCTTTCACCACATGTAACAAGCAACCTTTAGAAACATACACCACATGGCAGTGAAATACTGTAGTTTCAAGCTGAGTATTATTGCTTAATGTCTGTTCAGGATGCAGACAGCCTGGGGGAAGAAACTGTCCTTGAACCTGGTGGTCCGAGTCTGAATACAGTGGCACCATCTGCCTGATGGGACGAGTACCATATCAAACAGTGATGCAGGCTGTCAGAAGGCTCTCCCTGGTAGCTCTGTACAAGTTTACAAGAGGGGAACCAACACCAAATTTCCTCAGATGACTCAGAAAATAAAGGCACTGTTGGGCCTTTGATGTGATGGATGCAGTGTTGTGGGACCAGGTCAGACCACTGGAGAGTTGAACGACTAGAAATCTAAAGCAGTTCACAACCACCACCGCTGCCCCCTCGATGGTGATGAGAGAGTGATGTGTACTATGTCTCCTAAAAACAACAAGGAGTTCTTTAGTTTTGCTGACAATGAAAGGTTTAAGTTTAAGGCTGTTACATTCCAGTTACTGGAATGTAACTGGAATGTAATCAGTTACTGGAATGTAATCCGTTTTAAAATGTCATTCCAAAGTTCAATTGCAGATGAGATTTGTCTCAATTGCAAAATACAAAATGTAAGTAATATCACAATGAATTTGCCTATGGCACAATACATAGGCTATATGAAATCTGAAGGACTATTACATAAGTATTTTATTTAAGTAGAATTAAAAATACTAGAGTAAAAAAATGCAAAAGTGAAGACATATTCCTCTTAAATAAAAGACTGATAGTTCACTGTGAATGGAAACTGAATTTGCTCAAATTTGTTTTAAAGCTGATGTACAATGTACCTCATCAAAGGCACAAAGATACTAGGGCAATGGAGAGCCAGAACAACAGGTCAGAGGATTGGGTACCAAGCCCCAGTAACAACAGAGTACACCTGAAGATCTACTAGAAGATGTGAAAGTGGCACTGCTGGCTATCCCTACTGTGACCATCACTGAGACCAACAGGTTGATAAATGCAACAGCATTAGTGATCCTAGAGATGCTTGGCTACAAGATGAACACCCACAATAAAGAGCAGTACCCCCATGGAAGAGAAGGCTGGGAGCCAAGATCAAAGTTCCGAACTAAAGAGAGACATGAGACACATGAGAGAAGGAGGCATCACGTAACACCAATGCTCAGTTGCCGGCGGATCTTAGAGCAGACCACAGCAATCTCCCAGAACAAGTAGCCAGTAACCAGTGCAGCAGCTGACACCCAAGAAAGAGTGTCAAAAATGAAGAGCGGGAGAGCATCAGGCCCTGACATGATCCACACCTACTGGCTAAAGAAGCTAACTGCACTCCATGGATGCCTAGAGACACAAAAGAACCAGCTGCTAATGGATGGCACCCACCAAGAGTGACTGACCCAAGGTCAGACAGTTCTGATCATGAAGGAACCTCAAAAGGGAAACATTCCATCCAACTGCCAGCCTATAACCTGCCTCTCCACAACATGGAAGCTCATGTTAGGCACCACATGAGCATGACCCAGAGGGGAATTGGCAGCAACACCAGAGGGGCCAAACACCAGCTACTAGTTGACAGAGCAGTCACTCAGAACTGCAAGGCCAGGAAAACCAACCTGTGCACTGCCTGGATCAACTACAAGAAAGCCTATGAATCCATGCCACATACATGGATACTGGAATGCTTGAAGCTGTACAAAATCAACAGGACCTTAAGAGCTTTCATCTAGAACTCGATGAGAATGTGGAGGACAAGTCTAGAGGCTAACCCAAAGCCAATTGCACAAGTTAGAATCAAGTGTGG
>OMLB01055014.1:0-17253 GCA_900302555.1 Myripristis jacobus
TCCTCCGTCCTCATCCCCAAGCGCCGTCATCTCCTCGTAGATGTGTGCTTTCCCTGCAGGACGCCACCTGGTAGAGGAAGGAGAGGTCACCTAAGCCGGGACGGCAGACTCCAGTCATGTTCAATGGGCGAGATAACAGGATAGCAGTGTCTACCGCTACTGTCAAGGCATCGCCGCTCGCCCCCCGGCTCAGTTCACTGCCTTTACGTGGGGCTTTCCTCTTCCTCCTCTGCTCTTAATTGTTAAAATGAGGTCATTAATTGGAGGCTGAGTCAAATCACCTGTCATTTCAGCAGGGAATCATCCGCTGATTGAAAGGTATCATAAAAACCTGCCCAGGGCCTGGTTAGCAGTGCCTGCTGGGAGCTCCCTTTGTGCCTTGACGATCTCCGCCCATGGGCACACAACTCACTTTACTTTCTCTCATGAAGATTAGCCAAGTAGTCTTGAGTGACACACATCCACACACATGGCCCAAATATAGATTCAAGGGAGTCAGTAGTGTCAGACTCAATTCCTGGAGGATGTTGTGGGGAGTGTTAGTTTCCACTGTACTATTAACGCCCCTGACCTAATTGTGGATGATGCTCACACACCACTTCCCTATATGAGAGTAAGGTCAAGTTCATTTGAGGGGGTAATTTGTGAAATCGGCATGTAAACTAGGACAATAGAACAAAATGACAAAAAAAATGAGGACAGATGACAAAAATGCTTGATAGATTTTTAATGGGTTTAGGCACGTCCTGCTTACATAGTCTGCATTTATAGTTGTATAACTTAACTACGCTAAGCCTCTGCATTTTGAAATGTTTGTTATATTCTAATGTCATAATTTGGTGAAGCTGACAAGCGTTGTTTTCTCAGACTCCTCAGCGTTGCGGCATAACGAGTGTATACCATTCTGCATTATGGGCGTAAGTGAAAAAAGGGGAGCATCAAGACTTATGAGAAACACATGCATCGAATATTTGAAATGACGTCAACTCAAATGCTCCCAAAGATTATTCACCTTGTGACAGCTACACTCCAAACTGCAAGGTAGAGAAAGCAGTGCTCTCAGCCACTTAAAAATGCTCCATTTACTTAAGAAAATCACAGTGAAAATGTTGGCAATATTAACACAGAAAGACCATTAGAAAAACAGGCCTAAATTATTCTGAAGGCACAATGGTACATAAAGCACTGGGACCCCATTTCCACATGGACTTAATCTTGAGGAACACTACATAAGATGCTGACAAACCCGCTGTTTGAAATAAAAACCCTCTAAACACATGGCATTAATATTTAATGGTGCTGCTTCCTCGGGAGGCCACTCTGGGCTGCAGCACAGTGTCTGAAGGGAGATGGTATTAGTGCTGTGTGCTCTGGAGGAAGAGCTGCTTCACACTAATGAAGCGATCAGGGCCTGAACTCTAAAGAAACCTCATATCCGATTAGTGAGCAGAGATGCATGTAAACATGGCCAAGCAGCAGGTGATAAGATCACTTATTTAGTTAATGCAAGTCTTCCATCACAAAACACAACATGGAGCCACGTGCGGCATTTTGAAGGGTTGTGTTAGTCACAACACATTTTATATTTAATCATTTCAATATTACTGTTTTTTTAATGGTTACACAAGTGTTTTGAATTAAGATGTGAGCAGAAGAATAGTATGCAAGCTAATGGGTTAACACTATCCTCTGAGCAACCATAAGGGAGCATACATGTGTTGTGCAGCAGTGAAAACCACCTGACCTTGTCCAGCCCCGCTGGGCCTGGATGGGACAGCATTTGAACCTGGCCAGTAAAGGACAGGCCATTTGGATGTTATTAAAAAACATTAGAGTTCCTGAAGCCCATGCTACTCCCAAAGCCATCAGGTAATTTGAAAGAGATCCAGCGAATTTAAGATGTGCAGATGTTTTCGCTTTAAAACTGGCATCTGTTTATGCAGACACACTTTATGTTCGAAAAACCACAGAGGACCTCCAATAGGTTTTATGGAGCAGTATTAGCTAGAGCAGTCAGCTTTGTAATTGTGCCGCACCAGGTAATGAGAAAATTGGTCACAAGCAGCGTTCCCTGTAGATGTAACCCGAAACATACAATTTTGCACAGCATGCTCAGTATCTACAGTATTTAGTTGTCTGTGCAATGCTGTCTGGGCTCCTGTGCTGCTTTCAGTGGGTTGAATATGGTAGAATGACAGTTAAGTGCCTGAGATCATCTAATCAGAGGACATATCCCAGTCTAAAATATCTACTAATAGACAACTATTTCCATTCAACATTATAGTACAACTATGGTAGTGTTCTGTAGTAGTAGCACCTAAAGTATTGTAGCATGGTAGTACAGTTATTAAGCATGAAAAAGGACTGAGTACTAATATGGGAACTTCCTTTAAATGCCAGTAGAAATATATAAATGGGTCTGTGTGCCTACCAGGGTTATCTAAATTAGGTAGTCATGTGTAAACTGTGTATTTGTTGGTTCAAAGCAAAAAAAAAAAAAAAATCCAAGAGTGGGTAACAAAAATAATATTTTCAAAATATCTCATGGCCCATTTTCATAAAAATCGTTGAGCTGACTCTTCCCACAGAATTACTAATGATTTCCTGATGAATGCAGAGTAATGCTTGTTAGTGCTGCTTGACCCAAGTGCAGCTTTCAACACAATTGACCAAGGTATTATAATTAAAAGATGAGGGATTTGGGTCATTATCTCTGGGACTGCCCTGGACTGCTTCTGATCTTACCTGTCAAACAGTTTAAGGTCTCCATTGGTGAATATACAATATTTCTCTAATGTGTCCGAAAGCTAAATTGTTCAACCAATAATTAATATATTAATATTAATCCATAATTAATATCATTAATTATGGATTACCCATTGGACATATAGACACTGTGGAAAAAATAATGGCGACATCTATAATAATGTGAATATTAAGTCCACAAAAAGGAGCCTGCTAGTTTTCTATGTGATTTAAAATAGTTACCCCTTACTTTTAAAGATTAGCTGCATCTCCGATCATTTTATGAGATAGAGAGCAACTTGAGATCCTCAATCAGGGCTGCCAGGCTATTCTGACATTTAGGCTTAAGATTGACACTAACTGGGCCTTTGTTGTTCGGGCCCGGGGACTTTGGAGCAACATCAGCGCCATTTTTAAAATCACACCTCACAATACATGTTTAAAAATAGGCTTGGATTTAATTTGCTTTTACATGTTTTATTTTCATATTTCCCTGTTATTCTAATTACCTCCACTAGACAGCAGCCTGGAGGGGATATTGGTAGCATGTGTGTGTGTGTGTGTGTGTGTGTGTATCTGTGGGCAGCTAATCTGCATGCTACCATACTATTGGGCCTATCAGCCTAATATTTGTTGTGCACGGTTATGACTGTATCATCAAGGACTTCTTGTGGTTGTGGTGATTCAAAAATTTTGAAAAACATTTGCTCTCGCTACTGCCACTCCCTCTCTTCATTCACTCTCTAGCTCTCTCTCTCTCTCTCTCTCTCTCGTCTGAAGCCAGAGCCGACCTGACTGCACTCCTCTAGTTTAATCCTTTTGTTTTTAATTCATATATAACATGTCTATTGGTGTTACTGTTGATTAATCTCTTTGTTTGCTGTATGAAAAAACAACTTTTAAGTATAAATTTTCTAATTGTCTCTTCTTCCATTTCTGATTGGTCAGAAATAGAGCATGATTTTTTAACACTGAGGTTGCTCATACATGAATATGATTAGTTGTTTCACAATTTGATAACTCGTGTTAAGTCTACCTTACACAATTAAAAAGTGGTTAATGGTGGTTAATGTTCACATTCCTTGTACAGTTTTAAGATCCATAGTCAGTACTTTCATGTGACAATTGTGTCCTACCAGCAAACACCTGCAACAAGAGGAAATGGCGGTGCCTCTGAAAACCCGACTGTAACAGCGTCCTTGTTTGTAGAGCAAGATTACTCTCAAGGTCTTCACATCTAATAGCAGAAAACAAATGTTTAGTAAGTGGAGATAATACAATAACAGTATGTTGTACGCCTCCTCACTCAGACTGACCTCCCAGGGAAACAGATTATGCTTTGAAACAATATTGTCCTGTGTACTGTTCATACGCTGACATACCAGGCATACTCCGGTGTCCATTTCCCATTATGTGACAAGGACCTATTTCAGATTGAAGTGATCCAAACAGTGATCTGCCACTTGAGAGAACTGTCTTTGAGAACAGAGGTCGAGGGGAGCTACAAGGACAAGTGTCCTACAGATGCCATATCCAACTGCTCCTGTGTTTCCAGTGACACTTGAACTGAAATAGGCACCCTCAACAGGGGACAGGCTTCAAAGATTTTTTTTTTTTGTTCGTGTTTCAGAAAAAACTAGCATGTCGAAGCTGGAGTGCCTGTTGGTATGTCAGTGTGCATGAACAGAGCAGCTATGGAATTCACAACCCGCCAGCCTGGTGACGCTGGCTGTGATCACAATGCTCCCTTGTTGTACAGTGATTTGGTATCACACAATACAAATTCAGGACACTGAATTTAATCAAGCTGTTTGATATCTAGGTGGTCATCTCAAGCCATGTAACAACAGTCAGAGCAAGTCATCAGAGATAAATAATAATTTATTTAGTAGAACAGTATGGGAGGATTCCTCTTGATAATTAGTTATAATATCAGCTATACATACTTAAAGCTACAATATGCAACCTTTTACTTTGAAGTTGTGGTGTGTACTATATTCATCATTTAGTCTGGGGCTGAGTAATGGAACTAGCATTCATAAAGCAACCAAATCTGCTGAAAAATCAAAAGGTGAATGCAGCCAGTCTGCAATAAAGAAGCAATAATAACAGCTTTTTCAATACTACTACCGCTACTACTTCTACTACTACTATTACTACCACTAATAATAATAATAATAATAATAATAATAATAGCAATGATAATGGGAGTGACAATATAAGTTATGTTTGTATCGTTATGGAAAAGTTCCACATCTCAAAGATGTGATGCAGAAGTAATGTAGGCAGTTGATGCTGTGTGTAAAATGTGTGGCCAAATGATTTGCTGCTGCTCCATTTGCAGGTAGAGTAACACAGTGGGTTAGGGTTAAGGTTAAGGTTAAGGTTAGCTAAACCTGTTTCCTTCCATCAGTCATATAAGTGGAACTCCATCTACTGCAGTACACTACTATAGGTGTAACTCTGCCTCATTCTCCAGGGTGAAGCCAAGACCTTCTCCGTTTGCAGGAAATTACATTAAAATAGTTTGTATGACAGAGTTAGTCCGATGGTAGTGCTGTGAAGATATGGTCTGTCACACTTTGGGGGCCATCCAAAATATGTACCTGATGTTTACTTGCTATAGCCTGCACACAGAGACAGTCAAAAGGGCCAAGCAAGAGGCATACAGGTTCATAAGGGTTCAAAAGTTCAGAAAGAAAGCAAGAGCTCAAGCCATGGAGTGCAATTAAAAACGATCTGTAAAAAAGTGAAACCTATTCTATAATAAACAGGCAAAAAGTGAAAAGATACTAAAATGGAACTGATATGGTCCTGTCCCTTCATTTGGTAACTGACAGGTAACTGTAGTACTCAATGTAAGATAAGGAAAAACATGTATAATTCTCCTGATAGAATGCTGATCTACTTTTTTGTGGTGCTGAAATCTTGAGATGGAAAAAAACATGAAAAAGCTCTTTAGTATGTTTCTCAAAATTCAATCTTGGGTCAAATGGGACTCCACAGTTCTTGGAGGAAGGCCTAATATGTTGATTTAGTGGACCAAGGACAAGCCAAATAAGGCTGGATGTGCACTCAGTGCCTGTAACAATGACTTCTGTGTTGTCTGAATTCTATTGCCAAAAACATTAGGGACATCTATTTGTCTAGACTGAGAGTGCAGCTGCTTATCATCTGCATAACAATTGAAGGAGATTCTATGCCACCTGATGGGAGCTTATACCAGGGGAAAAATATTGGTCTTTGAATTCAACTGAACTGATTTTGGGGATTTTGGACACACAGAATCACAGACAGACACAGACTGACAATGTATAATATATCCTATTTTTTTATTTATTGTTATTCTAACTTTCAAAATATTCCATATGCTGCTGTAATTCTACACTGAGCTTTGAATTATAGCCTCCCTAACTCAACAGCAAACCTTCACTCCATACTGACATTTTGGCGTTTGATTATCAGAGCCAGTTTCTTATGCTGATATGTGCAGCAATTTTTCTACTAGTGATAACATAATTCAGAAATCTCCATAGCCAGCTCCAGGCAGTCATTTGCATCGTGGCAGGAACTGAGCAGACCACAGTCACAGTCCATGAAAGAGTCATCATCGCTGCTCGGTGTAGACTCCACTGTGGCGTTGACCTGTTTGTAGTTGGGGCAGCAGTGATTGGCAACTTTCCCACACGAGCTGGGCAGCATGCGGATCATATCATAGAACCGGCAGAAGAGGCAGTTCAGGACGATCCCTGCACAGTCGACTGGGGGACAGACACACAAGACAAGAAACATACAGGTCCCTTTATCTATTCAGCTTTTAAGTTGGGTTTTTATGCCTCTGTGCCGGCAACAGGAGACATTATGTTTTCGGATGTCCAAATGTCCACTTGGACTCAAGGAAGACGTGCTCAGATGTTGGTGGTCGAGGGTTAAAGGTCAAGGTGATTGTGACCTCTTGTCCATCCCATTCTTGTGAAAGTGACTACTATAGAATGCATGGAGAGAATTTCATTAAATCTGGTACAAACATCCCCTCTGACTCGTGGATGAACCTATTTGGTGGTGAAAGGTCAAAGGTCAATGTTTCGGTGACCTCACAAAACACATTTTGGGCCAAAACCAAAGAATTCATACGCCAATTATGACAAAGTTTCACACAAATGTCCAATAGGATAAAATGATGAAGTGATGACATTTTATATCAGAAAAGGTCAAGGGTCAACTTCACTGAGACATCATAATGTTCTGCAAAGCCACTTTTGTGCCCATTAATCAACGCCATAACCTTAAAGTGATAGAGGTATCAACAGCAGCAGAGCCAATAAATGTAACTGTGCTCACCAGAATAATATATACGATTAAGTAGAGATAATGGCATTTAGTCGTCACTAAACTGCATCTGATTGGAGGAGGTCATATTTCTAGTTTTTTTCTGTATTGTTAGTCTTCCACAAAGACACATAACGCTTGCAACCCCATCAGAACATTGCAATGAGTCCCTTGAAACTCTGATCTGTAATGAATACTTAAATATGTCCAAACCATACCTTGGGATTTTATCTTTTAAGACATAGATCATCTGTGTTACTATAAGAGCTGCTGGTGTCTGTCTTCACTTATGTCTTATAACATTTTAAAAGCCTCCTCTCCCTCCCCGGGCGTTCCTTTACACATGCATAATTTAAGAAATCATCCCCTGCTCCTTTACAGAGAGACAGGCAAGGAAGCTGTTTGGAGACATAATCAATTACCAGAAGTCTCTCCTGTACACTTTGCCAGGAGCATTTCCAAGTTGCATTGTGGTTGCTGTGAAACAATGTGCTATGTGCCTTCCCAGCAGCCTTTGCCAAATGTTGCCCCCATGGGTGCAGTGAAGCCTGAGATCACCGGACGAGGACACTGACCATGAGCACACGCAGGTCGTCATTTCCACACTGAGTGGGAGGGTGTCCTTAACGTTTGACCACTTCATTTTGCAAGAAGTAGGAATCAAAGAGTAATATTCATGTAAAGAGTGAGCAAATTATTAACGACTGCTACATGCATGCTGTGCAAATGCAATTATATGTATGAGCTTTAAAAATTATATATATATAAACTTTAAACATAGAATATAAAGTGAGTCATTTATTAAATATCCAATCACTGTCTGGCAGTTTTTTTGTTCATCTATCTATCTATCTAGATCTAGATAGATAGATACACACAGATATACATATATATATAATTATAAATCCATAAGTACCTGAGTGAAATTAGGTTTCTTCATCTGCAGTAGCGAGCCTTGCTTCTCCTATGACCGTTTTTACATTAGAATTGCTCTTTTTTGTTGCAGTTTCATTATCTGAATTATTCACACATTTACATAATTGATTACATGAACTGCATTTAAGCATTCTCACAGCATGGCGAGGCATAAAGCTTGCAATTTGTCCATTTTTTTATTCTGTCTGTTGCATTATTATTCTGTATATAAATCATAATTAATTTCACCAGTATAAAAGCTCTATTTGAATGAAAAATTAACTAATTAATTCCATAACAGTTTTACTGAGGACACAACACAAGATTTCTGCAGTCTTTTTTTTTTTTCCTTCCTTCTTTGCCTTAAGTAATAACACATTCCAATTAGTGTCCTTGTCCAGATCGGTATGGTTAACAACACCAAGACAGACTACCACTGTGGAGTTTTACTTTAGCAGTAGGACTGTCTGCAGTTAGAGGGTGTCAGACTGGTGTGATTGAAGTGCCAGTGTCACTAACCTCCCATGTCGCTCTGCTGAGAAGAGGAGTCTGTGGTGGACGAGGAGGAGCAGGAGGGCCTCCTGAGGTACATTTTCATACTGAACAGGGGGCTGTCACACTCCCTGGGCGGCTGAGAGTTTGTGCCTCTGTTGGTCTCACCAGACTCAGGCTCAGCAACGCCAGCGCCACCGAGTCTCCAGTCACCGACTTCAGCCTCACTTTGGCTCCTCTCTGCCCGAGAGAACAGATATTATCCCCTGAGCATTCAAAACCAATGATTCAAAAGCCCACATAAGTCAAATAGAACCCTAGCCTTTGATTGGTGTGGGCTTTTGAATGCTGATATTGGTATTTTTTTCATTAAGGCTGCCATTGGCTGATATTTTGTACTTATGTCTAAAGATGCTGTAAGTAGGATTTTTACTGCCCAATCACACAAAAATGTCCATAACACATCTGCAAGAATTTGCTGGATTTCCTTTGTGAAAGTGGATATTTCACATTTCTGTTCATAACTATCAACCATAAGCTGTGAAAAAGTAAAAGTAAAATATAGTTTAGATCAACGTGATCTACATGCTAGAACTCACCACTGAAACATACTGATGAAATTCTTTAATAAAAAGAAAGAAAAGAAAAAGAGAAAAGGTCAATGCAGGTTTTGCCAACTTCTTGTGTCGCTGCGGTCAGTGAGGAACATCCATCATGTAGGAGTTGGGTGACATCTCTGACTGATATGAGACATGGCCCGATATCATCCTCATGTATCAGCAAACATTTTGGTCTAACCCTGGCAACCACCTCATCTCTGATTGTTTTTTGTTTGTTGGTTGGTTTTTTTCCCCCCCCACCATCGCTGAATAGCACAGCTGTGCATGATGATGCCTCACAGCACCCACACCCTGTGACAGTCTGATGCCAACTGCGTCGCAATCAGGGAAAACGTTTCGCCAAATTTTTAAATGAATGCCTGAGTATACCTAATGTCTGAGCAGCAGGACGGGACAGAAGTATTCCCAATACAGAGGAATGTTCAGTGCATGGAAATTATTGATCAGCTACTGTTTCTTTGCATCTTGAGGGTAAACAGGCTAGAACAGCACAGTCACAACCTAATTGAACACTAGAAACAGAGCTGTACAAGTGTTGAACTTCATCACTTTGGGAAAAGCCATGCAGTAAAAAAAAGGTGTGTAATCCAGCAGGTGAATCATCGTTAGGTTAGTGGCTTCTGAAACAGCTGATGTAAACTAATCATATGTGTGATGTGTGATATCCATGTGACCAAGGGCATGTGGTCCAGTAAGAGAGCCAATGTGCCACCCCTCCTGCAACTCCAACTGTGAAATGCACATTTTATTGGGAAAAAACAAAAAAACAAAAACATTTTTGGTATTGTTGTGTCAGGTGTGTGTATACATTTCAGTTGCTACTCATACATAAATCCTACATACATTATTATGTATGATGTGTGCTGAAGGGTGCGGAACATGTTCGGGTCTTCCTGGTGGCCCCTGATTGGTTGACGCTGCACACTGAAAATCACTGGATCTGGGGCGGAAAATCTTATTGCCCAAGCAAAGTTGCCAGATTCAGCGATATTCTGCCACAGGGACTACAGAAAATGGGATTTATTGGGTTTTTTCATTTTGTTTTGTTTTGTTTTTTCTGAACATCCAGAGTCCTTTGTTAAGCTTGTGGTACTGTGGTGATTGTTATAAAATGAAAGCAGTTGCTAAGTTGATGCAAAAAAATACTTTTTCAAACTTCTAGAAATCGCTGGCCTAGCTGCGCATGCACACGCCTAAAATGCACGTAGCCCCACCTAGTGGAAAAGTCACGCCACGCCGCTTCACATAACGAGGCACACAGTGCGATATGTGTTGACTAATGTGTGCCTGAAGAACACAGTGTATTCTGAAAGCCATGTTTTGAAAATCAAAGAGCAGAATAACATTTCAAGAACGTGGTCATAATAGTAAGCAAATCTGTTTATTAACATCTAATTTGAATAGATATTAATGAATTATTGCTTTGGCTGCACACTATTTATTTTTTTACCACCTATTTCAAATGAATTATTTACCACTCTTTTCTCTCTATTATTTAACATTTAATGTCCAATGATTTATTCATGCCCTGGACACATTTCTGAAACTAGAATAAGCTGTGTTTGTCTCACCTAAATAGTTGAAAAATAGATATAGACGGACATTGCTTTGGGCAGTATTGGCTATTTTCAAGATTTCATTAGCTACTTTTGAGCAGGTGTGAAGAGACATTGTTCATTGTAACCACACTGTTCAATAGTTGCCCATGTATTTCCTTTTGTCCGATTGAAATTTCCTTTCATCTCATAATAGAAGTGTCTGTGTTTTGTGATTTCTCTGTCGTAACACTGACTGTGATTGAACTAGAACTGGGGAAGGTGGAGATTAGTATTTGAAGTACAACTATGCTTCAAAACAAGTTAAAAAGAGGTCCAAAATCAATGGGGTCTGCCGCATAGTTGAACTGAGAAGCAGCGTGATGCTCCTGGGTTATCTAATGAATTAAGTAAGGAGTGCAGCTGGTCCATGCCCATGACCATTAGCTGATAGAGAAATAAGGCCTGCAGGCATGCTATGCATTTTTCAGGTTTTGTTCCAATGTTACACCAAGCCTCGCTCACTCATTAGGCACCACATTCTGAGCTGAGGATTTGAAGATAATTTCACTTCATGTTTTAAATCAAAATGCAAACTCAAATTTGCTTCACACCATAACCATAATAGTTACACTGTGCATGTAAGCAAAACTGAGTGCAAGTCACTAAAACAGAAATTAGTAAGCCCATTTTCTTCATTTGTAATAAAATTTTAATTATTTGGACTAATTGTTTGTTCCATAACTGTGCAATTGTTTTTTTGTTTTTTTTTTAATCTCAGACATTTCAATGAAATGTTGTGCGAGGCCATCAATATTGCCTCTCTGCTCCTGTTTTCAAGCATGAAATTGGCAGCTGTTGGTTAACACAGCAGAGATGTACAAGGTTACAATCACTTAACACTGATGCCCAGCTTTTATCCAAAGGCCGAAGCCACATTTTTGAAAACTTACCACCTCGTACCCAGGTAGAGTTCTCCTCACTAGTGCTTTCCCTTCCTTTGTCCTTCGCATCATCTCTTAGAGTCATTTCAGCTGGATTTTGATCCATTGCATCACAAATCAAAAAAGCACTTAATACAACAAATCTGATTCTCTGTCTATTAAAAATGAGTGCGCTGTGCACCGCTGAGGCCTCGGTGTTAAAAGAGCTCGGCTTCTTCATGCACCCATCAGGCCCGCCGGTGGGATGAGATTGCTTTGCAGCAGGATGCGGCCTGGTCCACCTGTCCTGTCTCAGAGAATGTCAGCAGGCAACTGTTTACCAGCGTAAAGCAGAAAGTATCCAGGCCAAATCATCTTCCACATTGCATAGGGTCCATTTGGCCTGCTGCCTAAGCCACTCCAATGTTCCGATGACGTTGGCAAAAAATACTGTAGATCCACTTGTATCAAAACACCGGTGCGTGGGACAAACTCAGCAACATTTTATTAGCATTATGTTTTTCTTATTAGCCTGCCAGGGTTATGAAGTGATTCAGCGTGATGAAGCCAGAGGAAGAATGCAGAGCAGCCCTTATGACAAAGGACTATAGTAACCCTATTACAAATAATGGAAAGATATTACACTGATGTCATAGCAAAACTATAAATGCCCATAGGAGTAGTGTAGTGGTAGCATAGGAGATATCATAAAGTACATTACAGAGTCACTACTGATTACCATTGACGTGAAAGCACTATGGTATGCAGTGGTATATGCTCATATAGGAATATGTTGGATTATTATATCAATATCACAGTGAAAAGTCACTAATGAATGCCACAGACAGATATTTTGGAATAAAATAGGAATATACTGTAATAATGATATTGTATTTCACTAGGCTGCCACAGACACATCATATGGTCCTATAGGAATATTTAGGAATATTATAGGAATATGATAATCATACCATCGGAGTCAGAAATACCATCAAGCCCCACAGAGTCACAATAAATGTATTACTGGGGATCACAGACACACACAGATACATAACAAATGCACATACACATATAGCACATCTAGCTCATTTCTTCAAGGCTGTGATTCTGTTAAACATATGCATGAGTCAGTGAGTGCCAGTTTGTTTGTGAGGGTGAAACATGCAGTGAAACACGGATACCGAGCTGCATTCAAATTTCTCCGAATACAAGCCAACCAATTTACTCTAATTAGGCTCAAGACTAGAGTTGCATTTTAATAGACGCCCCGCTGTGTTTGCATATGTTTAGAGAACAAGAGCCATGCTAATTGAAAAATTAAGATGTGAGAGTATTTGTCTATTGGGCTCCCACTATGCTATGCTCAGTGTAAATATAACTCCTGAAGAGAACTTGCAGAGAGAGGTTTTAATGCTCGCGCTTTCCCTCTCCCTCCTCCTTTCTTTGTCTTGTGATGATGATACAATCCAGCAGAGGAAAAAAAAATCAAGACTATGCTCTTGTGCTCTTGAAATTTGCCTTTTTTTTTTTTTAAATTCAGAGTATCAACACTGATCTACTGACAGCATGTCCCACTGCTTGATCTCATTGTTGGTTCTCATTGTGGCAGCAGGTTTTCTCTCACTGGTCAGCGTCAATCACAGCGTTACTGAGGTGCGGCAGGTTACGTGGTTAATTTGGCTCTCATGGAAATGTGCTCTCTGTGAAATGAGCTATGTGGCCCTGTGTCTGAAGAAAAGTCACGGTGGCTGACACAGCACCCCATTAGAGCCTTCCTTAATGTAGACTGAAGCAATGGCCTGAGATCAAGTTCAGGTACAAATTACACTACATCTAAGTGACAGCTTTCTGACCCCCTTCACTGCACTTATGGTCCACTCCATTATTTACAGTTGTAAACAGGCGCCCACATGTACTGCCCCTCCCTTTTTAGCCTCAGTCTCACCATGTTGAGGGTTTGTGTGCTGCTTGCGGCTAAGGTGTGTATTTTTACCTTGAGCAGTACAGCCCGTTGTCCAAAATTTAAAGAAAAACGTTTTTGGGAGATTGTCTCGTTGGTCAGCTCGGGCTCTTTTCCACTGCACAACACGAAAAACAAGAACTACCCTAAAATAGGACTAAACAGGAATTGGAGCTAGATTTGTTTTTTTTATTGTTTGTGTTTCAACCAGCCGAAGGAGAAATAATAATGGTTGTAGTGATCCATGCCAACACTTTAGCATACACTACATATAGTACTGAGTGGGAAAATTCATACATCAGCAGCAAGGCAAGGCCAATTTATCTGTATAGCACTTTTCAAACACAGTTCAGTCCAATGGTTCCCAAACCAGTCCTCCAGGACCACCACCTGCAAGTTTTTGTTTCATCTCTACTCTTGCACACCTGATCCAAATAAGTAGAGTCGTTTCAGCCAATCAACATTAGGCCTGTAATTGGATCAGGTGTGCAAGAGTAGAGACGGATCAAAAACAGGTCATCCTTGAAGACTGGTTTGGGAAATCATTTGCTTTCGCTGCACTGGTTTCAGAAGCAAACGTCCCATTCATGTCACCATTATATGTTTTGAAACTCACTTTTAATCTATTTTTATAGATAGCCTATATGCTGTGCCATCAACTCCTGGATTGTGCATTATAATGAGAGCCTCAAATTATATATTTTTTTAATTTATTTTTTGGTTGCTATGCTGGGACAATCACAATGTAAAGACTACAAATTAAGATGTTTGGATGAGTCCAAGGTATCTGATCCATCTGAGGCCACGGACCGGTGGTTGGGGACCACTGACGTAGGGTAATATGGAAGTACATGAAACAATATAAAACAGAAACCCAGTCTAGCCCTGTATCTTTCCTCATTGGACTTTACTTCCAAAACCACCTACTAACCAGCAACAACATAGGCTGCTCAATGTCCTGCTCTGCTGTTTTAAACTATGGGGGATTATGTGTTTTGTTTATGTAACAACTGAACGTGGTGGGAAATGGGACACTTTGTACAGCTAAAAATAACTATGCAGCAGATGAATATGAGGCTGCTTTTCTGAAACATGTAATATATCCTTTTATTTTAAGATCTAGAGACAAAGGAAAAACATGAAGAAATTCAGACTTCTAATGTTAGTGGTTTATTATCATTCC
Source organism: Myripristis jacobus (assembly GCA_900302555.1). Taxonomy (NCBI): domain Eukaryota; kingdom Metazoa; phylum Chordata; class Actinopteri; order Holocentriformes; family Holocentridae; genus Myripristis; species Myripristis jacobus. The sequence continues at coordinate 14,703 of OMLB01055014.1, forward strand.
CCACGGTGTATGCTTAAGTGTTAGCACAAGCGATCCACCAGAGACACGTGGATGACGTTGATGTCTCTGTTTTCAGTTCATAACTTGGTTAGTAGACAAAAACAAGTCATCTCCCAAAAACTCAGTGTGCTCCTTTAAGTGTTCTTGGGGGGGGTTATAAGACCCACGCCTGCTCCAGATCACCTTGGAAGGGCGACTTTAAGTTTACACCCTGCGTATGTGTCGTCTTGGCAGGTGTTTCGTGGAACTGAATGGGAATGATTTTCTTTTTTCTTTTCTTTTTTTTTTTTTTTTTTTAGTTAAATGTCTTGGTCTGCCGAACATGCTGTCGGTGCAGAGGTGTGCCCTTTAATGAGGTCCGTGGAGAATAAGTGTCATAGTTGGCGCTGGTGATGAGAGCAGACTCCCATGTCACCTTGAGGCAGGCCAACACAAAGGGAAGACGAGACTTGATGTCATATTCACTCTGTCCTTTTGAAAATGGTTAGCCCTGGCAAGTCAGGTTTGCTGTTTTATAGGCATATGTCATTGTCCTCGGGTATATAAAAGGTGTAAATCAAAAACTGTATGCATAGTACGACACATGCTTGGAGTATTTGATTAATTTATTGTTAAATAAAGCGACTACATGGTTTTAAGACAGATCATCATGACTCCAAATCCTTTAGCTGCAATCACTGACTTAATGACCTATTACGTAACAATTATCACTTACTGAGTGTGTGCAGAATTCATAATAGGTGATAACATAACATTTTCTTAATGAAAAAACCTGATGCATTAAAATGTATTGAGGTTGTGACACCATGGACATTTTTTTCTGGCAACAGCAATGGTTCAGTTGCTACAAGGACTAAATTATTTAGATATTCTAAAGTCTAATTTTTCTAATTGGCAAAACTCATTTTTTCAGTGAAGGTTAATGATACCATCCAGACATTTTGTGAAAAGAAGAGTCAAATCCACAAAATGTTATTTCTTTCAAACTGTTTTTCAAATTTTTCCGCTGTACTCAGTTTTTATGTTTTTGATCTAAATATTGCATAATATTCAGTATATGTATCCTTTTAACCCATGACTTTCTCTCTCCTGTTTACACATCGATTTTCGTGTAAACAAAGAAGCAGAGAGTTACAGTTTAGTGCGAATGATGGTAGTAAGGCTTGTCACCAGTACTAGTATCTCCATGCAGGATTAGGTGATAATCCCATCTGAATCACCACGAGGAAATGAACCATGCTTGAGAGGGGATGAAATATGAAATCAAAGAATCCCTCTTTCTGACCGAATGATGTACTGTTGGTAAGGCATATTTGGAGAGATGTTTCAAAGTGTACATTTTTTCACGGCTTTCGTTAACTAATACAGAGATTACAGTGGTGCCTCGTTCTGATCCACTTACAGTAGCTCTGCCTCACCTTGTGTGCTTTGGGGAGTGTTTCCACCCAGCCCATTAAGCACACAATAATTTATTTCAAGTCATTTTTGGTCTAATTAAACAAGTCTGTTTTATTCCATTTTTTTCTTTAAAGACACCTGCCTACCTTTATGACAGCCAAATGACAGGGGGAGAAACTCCTGCTGGTTGACATTGAGAAGTGAAATCACTGTTTCCAAATTAAGATTGTAGATAAATGACCTTACAAAAGAAAGAAATCAAAGAAGTATGGGAATGGGGTAAATTGGATTCTTTAGCGTCTAACAGTATATGACTTAAACCAACTGGGGATTCTCTCGACAGTGGAGGAAGTGTGAGTTTCCTAAGGCTACGTTCCCACCTGGGATCTCCTGATGATCCATGGGGTCCTGGTAAAAAGCCTTGAAGTTATTCAACCCACTAAAAGGCTAAATAGATTTTTTTTCTATTAACATTTAGGCTGTATTGCTCTGATTTCAGAAGTCCTATATTGGTTTCAGGCAATCTATTTCACTTTACTCAGTCAATATTCTGTATTTAATTTGCATCGCCGAAAGGTTTGTTACTGTCTCAGTGTGATATTTTGTCTTGTTTGGGTTATGTGTTTGGCACTTCCTGTTTTATTTTGTAGTCTTGCCCTTGTGTATGTTGTGTTACTTTTGGTTTCCCACACACCTGTGTCTTGTTTGCTCCTCCCACTGCCACACCTGTCCTGTGTCTGTCAATTATCCCTAATTGTTCTGATCCCTCCCAGTGTTTCCCTAAGCCTATCCTCTGTGTTCTCCTGTCTTGTGCTCCAGCCCCTTCCCCAGGTGTGTCTTGTTGTAATTAGTCTTGGCCTATTTATTCCCTGTGTGTCCTTGTGTCCTCTGCCAGATTGTCATTGTCTCCCCCGTGAGTTCATGCATTCCAGCGTTTATTTCTTCGTGTCTGCTTTTCTGGTTTTGGACTTGGATTGGATTTTTGGACTTTGGTTTTTGTGCTCATCCCGTAATTGGACTTGTTTGCCTTCTCTGCCTGCCTTCCCGTGTATGACCCTGGACTGGAAAAGTAAAGTGTTTATCTTTACTAACTGTTTGTTTCCTGTGTGTTTCTCTGCATCTGAGTCTCTGTTCAGTTCAGAACTGTTACATA
>OMLB01055015.1:0-13038 GCA_900302555.1 Myripristis jacobus
TGGACAAGTTTTCTTAATACATTTTTTTTTTTAATCTTGCAGGTTTTACAAAGGAAAAATAGCCTCAAAGATTGCTGCATGCGCACTTGCAACTACAGTTTGCTGTACAACAATTCATACTTTAATTTAGGCACATTTCTTTGATCATCCATTGCTTGGCTCTTACTTTTTGAATGAACCTGACTAATGAACCTTAGACTGATTACAGTGTCTTTTAGATGTCATCATAACAAATGTTAGGTTCAAACGCACCCATCCAACAGTTTTTGATAAGTTCCTCACACTGAATTGCTGTAGATCACTCTTGATGTGGAAGTAGTAGTTTTTTTTGTTGTTGTTTTTTTTTTTAAGTAGATCTCAACGCATTCATTGAATGTTTGTGAATTTAGGCTTAGGTTCCCTCAGTCTTATCTGTAGAAAAACAGTGACTGGTGTCTTGTGAGTGTGTGTGTGGGGTGTGGGGGGGCAGAGTCTACAGTTCATTCACTTGTGCATGTTTGTTTGTGCTGGTGCAGTTTGTTTAGGTTTTTCGGATGATGTCTGCACTTTGAGGTTTTTTTTCCCCCATGGTACGATGTGGGATGTAGCTCCCTGATGTCACTGAGCACGTTTACATGCACACCATATTCCTGTATTATTCGGAATATTCTCAATATTCTGGTTGCGCATGAGTCATGTAAACACATACCGAACCCGATAAAGGTCATATTTCGGTTGGAGAATATTCTGAATAAGACCCCTGGCATATGCCTGTTTTCACCAGAATACTGTGCCATGTAAACGCCTTAATCAGAAAATACCCCGTACCGGAATATTCAGTTACGTCTGCGCATGCTCGATTCACAAGGAATCCTGGGGCGTCTTTGTTGCTATGGTTACTGCAAGCGGGGAGAACAACATGAGGGAGAACAACATGACGAAAAACATGGCGAAAAGCAGCAAGAGCCAGCTTTTTTGGAGAGAGGAGACTGCAGTTTGTCTTAGCTAATGAAAGACTTAAATATCATGGAGTATATTGATGGGAGAAAACACAGACACACTTCTTCTTTTGTATTTCCAGCAGACCAGACGCCTATACGCGTACTGCTGCCTCCCGCAGGTTGAGTGTTGCATGGATACGCGTGGAGTACGCCGAAACACGAGAATATGCCAAGTAACATGTAAACGAAATATTCCAGTTGCTGCAGCGCATATAAACACCTTATTCAGAATATTACCTTAACCAGAGTATTGACCCGGATCAGAATATGGTGTGCATGTAAATGTGCTCAGTGTGTGTAACTGTGTGTGATTGTATGTGAAACAGAACAATGCTGGAAAACAGTATGTGTATTCTTTCTTTTCTGCTTTCTCTAGTGTACTAAAGGACAAAGTCAAGAGTTTGTTGAAATGCTGCTGGGGGAGGGAAAACAAAAAACAAAAAAAAAACAAAAAATCTTCACTTTGGCTTACCTTCCTTTAAACGATCTCCCTCTGCTTTGGTTTTCTTTTGCCTCTCAGAGCCAGCCAGATCCACAAGGTGTAATTTTGACACAACCGAGTCAGTTCTGCATAGATGAAAACATTCATCTTGACTGTATTTGCATTTTTGGTTTATATGTAGTACAATTTAAGAGTTATACATGCACATTAGCCCAGTATCACATAGCATTGCAGGGATTGTATTTTTTATAGAGATAAGGCATAAAAAAGGTACAAAAAAAACAAACCCCAAACAAACATACAAGTTAGTTTTAAAAATAGATAAGACCAAACATGCCTCTCTGAGCTTTTACTTGTGACTTGGATATGTTAGAGGCCGAGAGTTCCTTTGATGTAATTCTGACTGATTTGATGATGCAAGTTTTTCTAACAGTGCAGCGTGCAAGCCTGGATTATCTGGTAGTTTCCACTGTGCAAAGTAATGCAGTAATCCCTCATGGTGTCATCAATCTAGAACCTGCATTTCCCTCATCAGCTGTCTAATATAAAAGCTACTAATGAACAGTGATATGCATCCCAGCACGCATAAAATGACATTTTGTGTCTAAAGCCAAAACTGTTTCCAGCTGTTAAAAATATTTCTTTCAAAGCAGTGTCCACAATTATGAAAGTACTCCTATGCTTTCCTGCAAAGTTATGTTTTCACCGATAGCATCATGTTACATGGAGTGCCAGTGAGCATACATTCAGGGTGCGGTGGGGGATAATAATTTCAGCAAAAACAAAAGGAAAGGTGGGTAAACTGACTTGTCCGTGCCCCTGCGTTGCTCCAGTGTAATAGTAAAGATCGCATGTGAGCGTGACGAAGCAGCGTTCATGGCTGTGGAGCCCACGGTGCGAGCAGAGTTTCCAAGCTCCAGACAGCCCACCATCTCATGGGCAGAAAACACCTCCCGCTCAGTTAGGCCCACAATCTACAACAGGAAATTTTCAACAAAAACAAGATATGACCAATTAAGTATATCACACCCACCCAAGCTAAGACATTGGCGCAATTCACAAGAACTACTGAGGCTGATATTTGAATTCAGCCCAAGTGAAATCACAATGCTTTTATTTCTCGTCAACATGTCAGTGACTCACCTTGATGCCATCTTTAGGGTCTTCCCGAATGCTGATGCCAGGTTTATCTTTGGATGTACACAGCAAGTCCAGTATATCTTCATTGTAGATCTAAAATTAAATTTAAAGCATGTCCAAATAACTTCTATGGTCAGTAGTGAAAGAGGAGGCAATTTCTTGGATGCTAGGAACCACAGTAAATTTTAGATCAATTAGTTTGCAAACAAATTAAAATATTTCCACAGACCTCCAAGTATGACACCGCCAGAGAGAATTCACAATCTGTCCTCATCTCCTTCTCCTGGAAAATCATCCCAATAACCCGTGGAATAACTCCCACTGAAGGATCGTTCTCTTGAGCTGATGTGTAAGTTCCTCCCATGGAGAAAGTCTTCCCTGACCCTGTCTGTCCATATGCAAGCACTGTGGCATGGTAACCTGCAAAGAAATTTCATACTGTTAAGCAGCATTAACTTAACAATATACTTTGTGATCAAAAATCAACTGGCCAACAACATATAATAATTGTAGTCTGATAGCTATACTTGCTAAAGGGAAACGTATTCTTTGGCTGAACTGTCTATGCACACCTTGTGGACCTCCATGTGGAGGGAGGGCAAGAAAAAAACAATTTTCTCTACAAGGATGAAAAACACATAAACAAGTACAGCTACCTTTAAAAAGTCCAGACAACAAGGGTGAGACTGCAATATTGAAGACTTCTTCTTGCTCAGCAGTGGGATCAAACACATAATCATAGGTGAATGCCTTCTCTGTGCCAACAATCACCTGAAAACAGATGAGACTTACTTGCACAAAATATCAACAAATGCTGTGTGATGTTAACAGCAATAGGCATTATGAGGCGGAGCCCATTTGAGAAAATAGTTTTACTTAACCTGTCTCATCTTAGACTGAAATTGACTGGTTGATCATGAACTGTTTTTGCGCTCTAACTTTTTACAAATCAGCTAATTTGACAGACTTTGCAGCCCATTATGAATTTCAGAACTGCAGTGGTAGAAAAATCACAAAGACACTCTTGTTTGTTTGGAAACATTACACAAACTACAACCAGCCAGCAAATGCATCAATGTCAATAATGCCATATATTCACTAGTAAACATCAACAAACCCACAACTGAACTAAGAGCGTCTGATGTTCACAAATTCAAATGCTGCATGATCATTGCCATAATGGAAGCTAATTTTGAATACATTACAATTCAGATAGGATTGGATCATGAGCCAAAAATCCATTGTCTCAGTGCAATGAATGATTTCCCCAACTAACAGTCACACTACAATGACTGCTGGATACTGCATGAGTCACAATGACAAAGTCAAATTCCAACTGACTGGCCTCTTTGACAGATGAACAAAAACCCTTTGATTTTTTTTTTTAATCACTTTGTCAGGTCATTTAGTTAAAGTGCGGGGTGAGTTGTAGAATCCAGCCACTGACTTGCTTAGTTAGTTTTATTGCATTTCTGTAAAATACAGACCTGTGGCTCTCCGGGCACAAATGTGAGACAGCACTGACATCCCTCGTTAATTTCTTTGGGTACCAATGGACGACATCGCAGGGCAACCCGCACTGGGATCACCTTAACATCCTCGTTTGTCATGATGCAAGACTCCAATGAATATCTAGTAATAACAGCAAAACAGAAAGGTTACTAAAATGAGACTAGGTAACCATTTGCCAGCAATATGGAAGCATTTTCCTAATATGAGCACAAGATTAAGCTGCAAAAATGTCAGATAAAGGTATGTAGGAATAACTTAAGATCAGTAATTCTGTGTTTCACAGATCAAAAGATGAATGACAACATCACAACTTTCTTCTCCTCAGTGCAATGTTTTGAAGATGACAGATTTTGATACTTTTCATTACTTAGGTTTTTCATACATCCTGGCCAAGAGGGAAAGCACTATTTTTGATCAGATGCTTTTTGCCAAGCCACGCATTATCAAGATTTGTACAGAACTGGAACTGGATGCATTTGGACAAATGATGTGTTAAGAGAATAACAGCAACATCTTGAGCCCTACAGGCTAGTCCTCATGTTGCCAATTTCCTCACTTTTTCTACCTTACCAATGCATAAATGTTTTGAATTTTGACTATAACACATTTAATTTTATTTAACTGTCTAAAATAATCTAAAGGTTGAAAATTAACAGGAGGCTATTGTTCATTCACATGCAACCACCTTGAACCAAACAAGCTGAGCCAGGACTGTCTCTCATGTCACTACACTACTTCTGATCAAAGTGGCTTACAGGCTCGACTCTGATCACCAAAATGTTACTGATGAGGCAAAGAAATACTGCAATATAGGTGCTGGAACAACATTGATGAAGTGGGGAAAAAACTGTCAAAACAACACCTAATCTCATCTCTTTTGTAAGCCAGTGGTAACAAAAACTGGACATCTGAGGAATTTACACACAGAAAGCAAGACATTATAAACATTACAACCTGTCTAATTTGTCAAGAGGCCCTTGTGTATCTTAACATTAAGATGGTGAACAACTGATGACTGGTTGGCTGCCAGGATGGTTCATGGTGTCACTTCTCAAATACGACAATCTGTTACCAGTTGTTGGTGTCTGGTGTTAACTTGCCACCCTTATAATGGTTACTGAAAGAGCAGCATGAACATAATAAACACTGCAGTTGCTTCTTTCCCCCACAAAAGCAGATTATGAATCTGTGTTCGGGCAAGATGGCTGCTATGTGGCTCCAGGCTCCATAAAGGAAAAACGGGGTTCTTAATGACAGCTCCTCTCCACCATAATAATTAACATGAAAAGGCCATTACTCACATGAAGAAACTGTTAAAACACCACAAACTATTGTAGCAGCGTGGAGTTAGCATAACATTGGCTCATTAACGAAATACACTAAGTTTTCGCAGTGTTTCACTAATTTAAACAACAGACTGCATTTGGTTAACAATAGATTAAATCGCAAGCATTTAGCTAGTGTGCTTAAATGAATAAACGTTGTGAATTAAAAGCAACTAGACAGTTTCCTACATTATGTGAACGTGAACGTCACGTAACGTTCGCGTTAACTTCAGCTGCCGTTTCTATACTTACAAAGACGTTAACGGTGCTTTTTTGCTTTGCCTCCGGTGTCAGTGTAAAATATCAGGAAATCCAGCGGGTCTGGCTGACCGTCAACAGCACCGCGACCGAACAAAACATTTATTTTATAACGTTATCGGCTAACTTTGTCAATTATAATGCTCCGTCTGTTTACACCCACATCCCTGTGATGAACGGTTACCCGCCACTTTCAAACAGCCAGCTCCGCCTCCTCCTTCTTCCTCGTCTGATGATTTTATGGCAGGCTCGGCTCACCTCGTGCGTGGTGCTGACCTCTACAGGATACTAGGCGAACTTACATTACACAACACACATTGAAGATCAAAGGCCTTAATCCTAAAAGATACGCCTTCCAAATAACGTATGAGATAATATTTATGCAAAGTGGCTCCTGGAATAACGTTTATGTCCACTGCAATAAAAAAATAAAACTTACACAGAGCCCCGAGAGGCCTTTTTTATTCTATTTTGTGCATGCAAAACCCCAGTTTGTGCACACAATTTAATTTTTGTGAGCTGACAGCAGCATCTGTGTAGCTGGGGTTCTGTGATTAAGGTGTATTTTGACGTGGGGGTGCATTACGGACACATGATGAGAGCCCTTAACTCTTATGGCATTATAATGAGCAGGATGATCCTAAGGGTGCATGAACTTTGCAGGGATCAACACATTGATTTGGGTCAGGTCATTGAATTCAGTGTAAACCAACTGCAAGGCAACAGAAAAACACATGGCTATAGATGTGTGTGCATACAAATTACAAAATAACTCAGTATAGGCAAGATAGCAGCACAGTTTCATTAATTTGAAAGCTAAATCATGCCCACTACTTCATGGTAGTGTGTACATTGTACACACACAAAAAGGGCTCCAGGACTCCATACCTACCTCTGTTCTCTTGATGCTGATTTTGATTCTTCCTAAACCCTTATCACATGCATCACGTTCTTCTCTGTTTTTCCTCAAAATCTCACCGTCAATGGAGAAAGCATTCTCTGTGCATCCAAATCTTCACACAGTGGCAGCATGTCCTGTGGTCTTCCTGACATCTGAGGGAACATATGGTAAAAGAGAATTGTCTCAGGCAAGTGTTTCACCAAGCTCTGCGACACAGACAGCCAGATGTTCCAGGTGGATCATCAAATATCAGCAATACAAACATCTGTAATGTTTTTCTCCATCCTCAGCTAGAGGGGTCCTCACAATGTTCCCTTTTTTGGCATGCACTGAAAGAAATGCATAAACATGGACAGTACACTATATTACACCACCATTTAAAATGTATGATCCTATCCAGAACAAGTGATCTTCTTGTAACTTTGACAAGCCTGACACCTCTTGGCTTTGTCTTTTTCCATGGTGCCACTTCTTACGGATATAAAATGATATTGCAACCATTTCTTCACACAAGCCATGAATCATGAGCAAATGACTTATCTCTGTCACCGATTTTCTCCCATCCCCATTCTTCCATCCATTATTGTTTCAATGGCTTTTTTGAGTGGCTCTTTAAATCAAGTAATCTTATCCAAGAGTAGGGGTATAAAACCAAATCATACAAAAAAAGCCATTCAATACACAATACACCATGCAAAGTTCTCACCAGAAATGGTTACCTTTGCAAATAACACAAAATACAGAGAACATTGGAAATGCCAGTGGGTTTTTGTGCTCCCGAATGTGCAAACCAAACCAAACCAAAGCTGAAATTGTGACCCAAAACTGCAATACAAACCAAGCCATAGGTTTATTGAACCTTAAGACCCCTAGCCAAGAGTGCATATCTCTCTCTCTAAGAGCTGGTTGTAAACATTCGCTATCCACTCACAAACATCCACATTTAAATACTCAAAGAGCTCTGACCTGCCATCTGATCTCTATGAGATCTCCAATCAGTCTGACCCAATCAGTCAGTAAGTCAGTGAGTAAGCATTTTAAAAATACAAAATACAATTAAAGCTTGTAATTTATTCCAGCTAAAATTCTTGTGCACTTGTGTATTAAGCATACATCCATACATGTCTTATAGTAAGGACACTTCCATGAGCCAGACTTGAACGCACAAATTGAGCTATTCCCAGAGGCCATCATGGCTCAGAGACATTTTATGGTGTTTGGAGTCATGAAAATAAACCACTTTGTTCTGTTTTTTTGTAGTTTCTACACATGAGAACTACAAGTGCCATGGTTTGCTGGGTAGATGCAGTGCTATCTTACTTCACCATTATGATTTGAGACCTGACTTGGCCTGTGCGAGACAAAATTGCTTCATGACAAAGCAACAAGGGAGGTGACTCAGTGCTATTACCAGAATGGTGTTTATCCCAAGTATTAGAGTTACCAACTGAGAGCGAACGAGCACGCTCCACTTGGGTGATGAAGGTGTCAGCAAAAGGGGCTTTCTTGTTGACGCTGTTATCCACAGCAGCTTACAATGCCTACAACAAAAGAATATCCTTCGGTGACTGGATGGCCAACATTATAAACAGAGAGGGAAGAGTAAGGAGTAAGAACACCTGAGCATCGTGTCCTGGCAATGTTCCTGTGAAGAATGATCATCTAACAAAGGAGTACAAAGAAAAGAAATAAGAGAGCCCGAGAAATAGATTTTTTTTTTTTAACTTCAAGATAAGAACAAATAGAGGACGAGGATATGGCGGAGGGAATATGAAGGGGTGACATGACATACTTTGTGATGAGATGAGTTTTCATCCCACAATGGAAGATAGGCAGTGACTCCTCTGCTGAAGAAGTGATGACCAGCTTTGTACAGGGAAGTGAGAGCTGAGCAGGCAGCAGTGCCAGAACACACAGCATGGGATTTGTGTGATTCTGATGAATTTTACCCTGATACTGTTAGAATGTTTTCACACATTTACCCACAAGACTTTTTTTTTATTCTAAACTGCAAGGCATAATCTTGACGAAAATATTTCTCCTTCACCTGAATTTCTCCTTCCCACGCATCTTACACAGAGGCTTTCCTTGAAGAATACAAACTCAGGACTCCAGACTACTTATATCTATATCCATATCTACATATACACTCTAAATGGCCACTTTATTAGGTCCACCTGCACAATCTAGTACAATCCAATACAACTGTTCTGCCATAAAGTTTGCCTTTATGATGCCTAGAATGCTCAGGCTTTCTTTTTGTTCTCCCTTTTTATACACATGAAGGGGAAAGAACAGTGGAAACACCTCTCAATAAAATGCAGTCCATACTGCAGTACCACTGACTATGAGCTCAATGCCAAACATAGAATGAATTGAATGAACACCTCTATTACTGATGAAAACCTGAGCATTATAGGCATCATAAAAGGAAACCTTATGTCAGAACAGTTGTATCGGACTGTATTAGACTGTGCAGGTGGACGTAATGAAGTGGCCACAGAGTGTATATCTATGCCTCAGAACTCTCAAGGTAATTCTTGGGGAATTATTAAGCAGTCCGTGACCTTTATTGACCTCTGTTGGTGACCATTTGAAATTGCAACATGGAGCAAAACACTGATAATGATACTGCTTTGTCTGCTTTTTTTTTTGGACTTGAGACAGTGTGTCAGTCTTTGTAGCTGAATCGTGTTGGGACACTGGTCACTTCCTCATACCACCACAAAAAAGTGAGTTTTGAGAGCCCCAAATCATAATCATTAAACAAACTAATCAATAATTCTTTTCACCTCCTGCAGATATACTTTGGCAGTGGTTTCCCAAGTGGGGTCTGGGAACCCCCAGGGGTGCTTTAAGAGCTTCCTTGGGGTCCCAGGCAAAATGAGGAATAGTTTAATTTCACTGTAATTTAATTAACCAGACACTGATGTGATACAATAAAAAAGTATGAGCGATTATTTACACATTATGCTGTAATCTCACCACTTTGAATCTATTTGTTGTAACAAAAATCTTAGTTGTCCTTTAACCCTGTTTCCAAATAAATGCCACACTGCAACATATGGCCTCATTTAACCTAGGGTTGTACACTGTTGACGCATATTTGCCTGAAAATGATTACTGTGTTTCCCCTGGGTTAGGGTTATTTTAACAAATTTAAGCTTTTTTTCGTGTCAGATTTCAGATTTTTTGCATGTAAAATTTTAATTAACACTTATTTATTCAGCTACATTTTTCCACTTGAACCCTGACCAGTGGCTATGAGCTCTGTGAGAGGCGAGTCAGTGCTCCTGCTGGGGAATTTCCACCACAGGCTTAATAACAACATGCCAGATTGTCACAGCACCCAAGAATAGAACAGCGAATGAATGGAACAAATCAGCCAATTCTATCCACAGATATACAATGAATGATTATTGTGTCATTTTTTTTCCGGAGTAAAGAAGGACTTCAAAAAAAGATGAATTAAGCTTCACAGTGGTTTTACAATTCAGCTAAAAATCCTCTCAGTTCAGCTCAGCCTGTTCACCTTGAGACTGAAGAGCAGTGCCCCAATGCTGTATTTGGAATGGGAGGAAATTCAGCCTGCCTCCCCCTTTCCTGTTGTAGTTTCAAAAGATAATCTGGATGTGGTGGATTGCATTGCAATGACATCACCCGTGCCTAAAATCCAAGGGTTGCCTGAATGGGAGTTTGGACAAGAACACACCCTGCTCAGCTACACTAAGCCGTGTGTTTTGCCAGTTTCATGCTCTGCTAAATGGCCCAAATGTTTTACAAAGAGAGTTTTCTCTTTAACTATTAAAATTTTGACATGTACCTAAATGCATTGTTATTCACATAAAGTAATTGTTGTGATAATAATATCTGTGAGGTATCATTGCAAGTTTAACAATCTGGTCTAGAGTATTTTGCTGAGAGCAGCACTTTTGTTACCAAAGTATTTGCTGATAGCATTAAGTTTAATCAACCCATTGCTCAAATGTAATATCACTGAAAACTGATTAGTCCTAAAGTAAGTACCATAACTTACCAACACAACGGTGAACATATTCAAGCTTTATTCTGTCAACTCATGTTGTGCAGTTGCATTAAATGCAAACCTCTGCTGTGTATGAAACATGATGATAAAGTGAGCACAATAGTTGGCAAAAAAATACAATATTACTATACTAGCTTACATAAAGCAATGACATCCATTCTTTCTTACAATTGAAACATTTCAAATAATCTCAAAGACATATGTGGATTGGGAAAAACATAAGGACAGGCCTTCCTTTGGAAACCCCATCAATTTTTGAGTCAAAATACCAAATGGCCAATCAAAATACATGAAGAGGGTCAGCCACAGACCTCTGACCCTACCCATACTACCTCTACTCACTATAATCACATACATCCATTGTACTCCAACTGTAGTATTATTATTGGTAGTAAAAGAAGTAACAGTAGTGGTCAGCAGGTGATCTGAGGGGGGATGAGGGGCATCTCCTTGGTTGAGAGAGTGGAGGGGCAGAGGAATTGTTAAGTTGAATATGTTCATCTAACCTTATCTGACTGAGGTTTGTGCATAGTAGAATCTATAGCTCTGAAATATCAGTAGCCCTGATTGTGCTGTGTATTGATAAACCCATGGCGCTATCCGTGGTGCTGAAGTAGTGGATGGATTTTCTCTCAGTCCCGCCCTCATTTTGTCTTGGATCTATAATATCCTCTAGACTATATACTATAAATACTCAAATATATATTGTAGCCTATATACTCTAGAGAGCAATGTCACCCTCATGATCAAAGTGACAAGTAGCAAATTGTAGTCGCAGAGGAGCAAGATGGTCATATGGACACAATGCTGCCTTTAATATTTCTATGATCATTCAGTAGGGTCTGTGCTGCTGAAAATACACCCCAGACCAAGACACCGCCATAACAAAATATTTTAGGGGAGACATGACAACATATATGGTGTTTACTATAGATGTTTGGTTTAACCTGGGAGCGCAGCAGTTCATGTGACTAAGGAAATTAATGTACATGGCTGTGTGCGTTGGTTTGTGGTATTGGAGCAGAGGGGGTGCTCCACTCTCACTGGTACTGGTAGTGGTAGTAGTAGTAGTAGAAGGAGTAGATGTTGTAGTGGTAGTAGTAGGAGTAGCAGTAGTTGTAGTAGTAGGAGTAGTGGCATTAGTAATAAAGGTAGTAATCAAAGTATTAACAGCAGTAGAAGAAGTAATAGCAGTAGTATTAATAGCAATAGTAGTTGTAGAAGCATGTGTGCCTGCAGTAGCACTGTGTTCAAAAAGGCCTCTTTATAAGTTAAATGAAAACCTAAACTGGGCTAGAATATGTAAAACACAAAGAGGCAATTTTATTAACAAGTACACCAGCTCCCTTAATACTTTAACATTTGTTTGTCCAAATTAATTTCATGATAAAACATTTGGTGGGACTAAACAACTGTCGAGGTCATTCATGCCTATCTCAAGCCTCAAATACCAGGAGCATGATGTTTTGAAGCTGATTAGTTGACTCAAACCTTTGTTAAGCTGTAGTTATTTAGCCTAACATGTGCTCCAGGGTATAGAGGACTGTGTTAGCAGACAAATGCAGTGTATGCAACTCATGACAAAAAGCAAGAAAAATAATTTGTTAGTAAGCAAATGGCTTGAATCCCAATCCAGTCATATAGCACTTTCTCAGCTCAAAAACATTCAAAAGTGGCTGAAATTAACAGGAAATGAGGGTAAAGGCAGACCAGTGAAAAGTGCTTTTTTTTTTTTTTTTTTTACTCTAGCAACTAGAAACAGACATTATCCTAAAAAGTAACTCAACAAACACATGCATTTTTAGCTTTGGGATATTGCAGATATTTGCATCAGTTTCACTGGCACTGGTCATGTGATTATGAGAAATCACCACTGCAAAGTAAGCAAAGTAATTAAGTGCAGAGCTGAGGATGATGATATGAGCAGCTCTCAGCTTTATAATGACCACGCTGCTCTCCATGATCCCGCACCTTTAAAATGATGAGCAACGGTGAAAATGTGAGGTAGCAGTTTGAATACAGCTCCGATCAGTTTATGCTGAGGAAGTCTGTTCATTATTTGGAGGTTAGCGAAAGAACTGCCGGATCAAAATTTTACTTGTGAATGCGGGTCTCTGGGGTCTAAGTTATCAATTCAGTTTTGAACAGTCTGCACACTTCTATAGACCTTCAAGATAAGAAGGGATGACAAACATATTTCTCCCACTCCTGACTAATTTCCCTTGGGTTCAGTTGAAATACTAGCATGGAAAAAAAACAGCTGTTAATGTCACTCATGTCTTGAATCAACACAAAAGGAGTGTGATAATTGGAGTCTGACTTGATGACAGTAGAGGTTATTTAGCCTTTGATGTGGTGCTTCAGAGTAAGTTACAACCTAATGCAAGAGAAATCGCATTAAATAGGAGACTATAGCCTTAAAAGAACCTCTTAGG
>OMLB01055017.1:0-18648 GCA_900302555.1 Myripristis jacobus
ATGCAATTTATTTAAGTGTAAAAGTGGTAGTACCATCCTCAAGGAACTACTTTTTCACGTTTTTTAACTTGTATTTTGAGAAGCCGGAAACTTGCTGAGAGAGAGACAGAGAGAGAGAGAGAGAGAGAGAGAGAGAGAGAGAGAGAGAGAAGGCAGGCAGGCAGGCAGGCAGGCAGGCAGGCAGCAGCTGGACCACCGGCACCAACTTCACTTCAGCTTGGAAGCCGCCGGTAAGTGAGCTGCTTTACTCAGCTTGTGGGTTTTTGTTGCGATTTGTTGCTGCAGGCCCCGTGCGCGCATGCAGACACACGCGACCTATCGTTTAGAAACACGGGTTTTCCAACTTTATAATTTTGTGGAGCCCAGAGTTCAGAGGTTCTCAGGTAGTGTACCATGGAAGTGCATCCTGCTAATCACAAGATACTCATATTATTCCTCCAAAAAAAATGAATACAGTCACTACTGCGGTGAATTAGGGCCGTTGTAGTGGGGAAAAAAATTGGAGCGCAGGGAAGACAGGGAATATTCTGAGAAAAAAAACTTGTAAAGAAAAAACTCCCAACTTTATGAGAAAAATTGTGAAACATCTGCACTTTTAAAGTCACAAATTTATGAGAAAAAAATCGGAAAAAACATTTTCTTATTCTTGCCTTTCTGAAACGTTTACTTCTTAAGGAGCCACTTGTTTGGGCTTTGCTGGTGCCAATCAGGCCTGCAGCTGATCACCTCATCAAATTCTACTATGCAGGAAATCCTGCTGAATTTAGCCCAGAATCACAATATTGTTTTCTTTTGAATAGGCCCAAGCCATGTTATCTATCTATCTATCTATCTATCTATCTATCTATCTATCTATCTATATGCTGTAGTGTGTGTGTGTATGTATGTATATATACATATGTATGTGTGTGTGTGTGTGTGGAATACATATGTATATATATTGTTAATTATGTATGTGAGTAGGTAAATATATATGTATATAAATGTGTATATGTATGTGTGTACGTGTGTGTGTATGTGTATGTGTAGGTGTGTAGATAGTCTACTGTATCTAGTGATTTTCTCTGATATTTTCCAAAGCCGATATACTGATTCTTACTCACATCCTTGATCAGAATTCCAGGCTCTCCTGCTTTTGATCTCCTTTCTCTCCTGCAGGAGTGCTTTGTTTCAGCAAAAGTCAAGGTATGGCAATGTGTTATGACTTCACAGAAATACTCAGTGAGGAAGGGATAAAAAAACAAAACATGAACTTACCAAAAACGTCATTCAAAAGT
The DNA here is from genome assembly GCA_900302555.1 of Myripristis jacobus. Lineage (NCBI taxonomy): Eukaryota > Metazoa > Chordata > Actinopteri > Holocentriformes > Holocentridae > Myripristis > Myripristis jacobus. Next base: position 1,278 of record OMLB01055017.1, read on the forward strand.
CAAGTCCCAATTAAATGCAGAGTCCCTCTTACTGGCCAGGTGTATTGAAACATTTTGACAAATCAAGGACATTCTCAGTTGAAGCTGGGTCTGTTTTAACTGTTACCAGGGATGCAGTTTTGTTTTTCTTTTCATTATTGTTTGCAATCAATCAAGTGATCATTAGGTCATTAGGTATTAGGTAGCCGCATTTTTATACAGGTAATGCTTACTGTTTTAAATCAACAATCTTTGCTGAGCAAGAGTTTTGTACAAAAGGAATTTAAAGTGTCGTATAGATGCCTGTCCCAAATATAGACCAATTTGATTCAGTGATTGAAGTAAATTAAAATTTTCACTGTAGATTTACAGTAAATATCTGGCTACTAGTTGCATTACTTTCACAGTAATTTCACAGTAATTTATTAGAAATATTTCACAGTAATGTACTGCACATGATTAACAATAATGTACCATAAATATTTCACAGTAAAATACAATGCAACTACAGCTGTATACTATAACTTTACTTTTGCCATGCACATAGAATTACTGTGATACAGCAGTATGTATCTGTGGAAAAGTATTTTTAAATTACAGTAATTGCCTTTATTTTTAATTTTTACTGTAAAAGTAATGCAACTCAGTAGCCAGAAATTTACTGTAAATTTACAATTTAAATAATACTGTAAAATATTGCAAATTTAACTTTGTAACTGTGATTTTACCATACAAACATGGTTTGGATTTACTAAATTAAAAGTCAAAACAAGAACAACTAAAACAAAGACAAAACTCATTTAACTGTTTAATAATTCCAAAAATATTAAATTCAACAACTATGTCAAAACAACAATTTACAGCAGTTTTTAAACATTAAATATACACCATTAACAACTTTTAAACATGAATATACAATTTACAACAACTTTTAAACATGAATATACAATTTACAACAACCTTTAAACATGAATATAAAAAATTTACAACAACTTCAAAACATGAACAATATCAAAACTCTAACACACACCATATAAACGATAGCCTAGAACTTGAACATATTCACAGAAACCACCAGAAGTCCACCAGTTTTCTTTGGAGAGTGCTCACCTGTTGATTTATGGCACCTCCACGCTTCTTTCTCGATTTCGACCCAATCTCAGGGTTAATGCTCAAGAAACACCTGTAAACAATAAGAAAAGACAACTTTCAGTTTTACTGATTTAATCTTGCATTGTTTATCCACGGCACATGCAGTGGTTCCCCTTCAACTAAATCCTACACCAAAGACATTAGTACCAAAAGCCAAGCAAGATTGATACAACCAAGCAAATCAGGTGTGTAGAAATTGCGATGCACGTGCAAACATTGAAACATGAACACTTGTTCAAAAAAAAGTAAGAATTAAGCGAGCATGCATGCTATCAAGTCAGCCACTTGACACCAGGGCCACAATGGTAGATGGGGTGACAGTAGTGCTAAATAGTAGAAGGGAATAAAGTATAATGGAAAATAGTAAAATTCCTGTGACAACAATGCACTAAAGTTGATAAAGTTTGTTACCAAAAAGGAGCACATGTCCACAGCTCACAGGTCGTGTGCTCTCTTTTCCGTGCTATCAAAATGAGAAAGTTGAGTGTAGGGCTGCTGAATTTGCTTCATATTGACCAAATACAGAGGGCAAATTAGAGAATGCTCAACCATAGCGCTCACTCTCATTGTGTTTACATTTGCTGCATGTCACCCGCTTGGCCCCATCATGTCACCTGAAATGAACAGAGAGCCCAATTTTGCACTATTGTAAAGAAGTGGTTTGCTGCACAAGAGAGGAATGCTTATATTTCATTCATTTAAATTTTTAGCAACATTGAATGCTTTTGAAAACTGACCCATGCACCAGCCATTGTTCTTGTTCTGACTGTCTCTTGCACACCTGATGCCAGAGTCTCTAAAAAAAAATTTACAAAAAATTTACATGATCAGTTAAATGTTAAATGGATACACACATTTAACACATACAATCTATCTATATATAGTAAGAGATCTGTGAAGAAAACAGCTTTCCATTGATTGATCCAGTTGACAGTCCATCTGCCATAGTCACCTGAGCAGACACAGCGGTTCAAAATGACTCACATGTCAATATTTTTTGTAATCGGCAACCATAAAACAAATTGAGAATTCATCAATCTCATATTTAATGTAAACTGATGATTGGATTGGATTTTGACTGATGGCTGATCTATTAGGGCGGCCATAGTAAAACAAACCAAATTTAAGTCAAGGCACCACCGTGGAATGCTGGAAAAAGCAATAAAATGTTTAAAATCATTTCCTGTACACCATACCTCTGCACTACTGCTTAAGATCAGATTCACAAAAAATGGAGCCAAGTTATAATATTGAGGGGAAAAGACATGTCAAGAGAACAATCAACAAGTTATGTGAATTGATCATCTAGTGACTTTTTGTTCATTTTTAAAATAACCACATAGAGCTCAAAATATCAAAATAAAATACAGATATCAACAGTACCTTGGACAATCAAACAGGGTGCTTGGTAAGTTTAGCGATCTCTTCACATCAGCAGCTGTGGCACACGGCTGTAAAATGAGGAATAACATACATCTTTGATGGCCTGTATTCAACATGGTGCATAAGAGATGTTTCACTGGTGATTTAGAGATTAATCAAAGCAAATGTTATGTGTCAACATGTGAATGAATGTGATTAAATGTATGCAAGAAAGTAAATGAACTATCAAATAAAATCACAACTTGTTTTTTTTATCTTTGAAACTCTCTCAGTGGGGCAAGCCCTCCATGTGAAACAGACCCAGACAGATGGGAGAGTTATCAACTAGTTAAGTAATTTAACAATTATCCACACGAAAGATGAAGAGACTCTAAATGGTGAAAATGCTGCCGTAAAGAGTGTGATATGACGATATGGTAGACACTTTTTTTGTCGCGGCTTTCCCTTTTTTATCTCCAAAGTTACAGGGGAGCAGCATGCAGCCCCACAGCTGCAGGTTGCCGGCCGAGCTACAGGGCATGTCAGGGCACGTCTACGTGGATCATGTGACTGAGGGTAGCGATGTCATTTCATTTATCTAAATTATTATTATGTTATTAAATTTTCTTCTCGAAGGGCCACAGGTGGGCTTTTATACACATTCAAAAAAAGCTTTCCAAAGATATGTTACTTTTCTGTGAGGAAAAGCAGTGGGGGGGGGGGGACGAATGACTTAGTTGCTGCAGTTGGAGGCTAACGTTAGCTTACTTTAACTTTGACTTTAGCGGCACATGTGTAAGGCAAAGCTACACAGAGAAAAATGCCTTTAAAATAACCTAACAGCCAAAAAAGTGGCCATTCATTTGCTAACTCACACAACAAATACAAAGTTTGTTAAAAGCTGTCTAATATTTTAGGCTAATGATGTTAACCTTACCTTTGAGCTATTTTTGGGTCCTCACCGCGTGGCAGTTATCCTCAAATGTCTTGATCCCACAATGCAGCACGGTTCGATAGCAATTTACAGTAATGTGTTGTTTTATCACACAGGATGGTTAGAATACATCATTTTACTGTTAAATAATAAAGTTAAAAGTTGTGAAATCCTGGTATCACTTTTTTCCCAGGAATTTACTGTGTTTGCATTGATTTCACAGTAAATTCTAAATTACAATATTGTAATTTCTACTGTGAAAGCCTGTAAAGTGATAATCAGTGGCGGTTCTGCCTATGTTGCCGCCCTAGGCGAAATTACTGCCTTGCGCCCTTCCATGTTACTATGCCCCCCCACGTGACATGAAAAAATGCCTGCTGGCTGCCCGCTTCACCCACATCAAAAACCGCTACTGGTGATAATACAGTTATTTATTGAGAAATATTACAGTTAAATACTGGTAAACCCTGGTAACATTTAACAGTGTAGTCTGTTTCTCCAGAGATGAGCACCTTTTCCACATTTTGGATTTTGCATAAATCTTGTTGAGATGTTCCTTTATTGGTTTCTGCTCTATGTCAGTTTTTACCTGCTTCTAGCATGCCGAAGACTGTTTGTTATCTAGGTTGCAAGGGACTTTACAGAGTTTCTAATGGCGCTTTTCAATTGTTAGGAGTGAATCTGCATGGAACTTTGCTTATTTTGCCAGAACCCATGAAGTTCAGTGGACTTTTCCACATCGTCCACTGCATGTAGAACCAACCATGAAGGATAGGAGGTGCTCCTGGTTTAATCTTTTTGCAGTCTTGCTTTATTTTTCTCCTCTGTTTGACTCTGTACTGGATGCCTAGCTCGCCAAAATGCAGTGACATTTTTGGATACTTTTTTTAACCACTGATCTATAGTCTGTTATTTTAAATCTATAAATTTTGTTATTTTAAATCTATATTTGTATTATTTTTACTATTGATCAGTGTTTATAGGTTTTTGTTAAGTTCATAACAGTCAATACTGTAAATCTTCAGTTAAGAATCACATCAAAACAGATTTGTATCAGGCTATTTTTACTAACCTATTTTAACCCCTTACTACTCCAAAGGCCAAGCCAACTTATTGTCTTTCAGAGGCTGTAGAGAGCTAAATATCACTCCAAAGTTAGGCAAAATTTTGGTAAGGGAAAAACTAGTATGGCTGGGTCCCCTGACCTCTGACTTCATCCAGATATCTGAATGAAATGGGTTCTCTGTGTTCTCCCTTTTGCCGACATGCCCACATGCAGTTTGGGCCACAAACCCTGCAGTCCAAATGCGTTCTTGTGGCCTGTTGTAAAATGGTGTGTTTGTGCAGACTGGGGCCTAAACAGTCTTGGAGTTGCATCAGTTGGCTTTGACTGGAAAGCTGAGACTCTTGTGGATTCAATGAGCCACATTTGATCCATGTGTCATGATGTTAGCACCCATAACAGACATTTCATTGGAGTCACACCATTTTGACTCACTGTATAAAATGACCTATAGTTACCTCTAGGATAATCACAGCCTATATACCTGGTTTTCCAGGTATATAGACATTAAAGGAGTTTCTGAGCTATTTGCAGAACAGAGTGCTTGCCATCTAATTGTTGAAAAATGCAGTTTTTTTTTTTTTTTTTTTTGTTTTTTTTTGCACAATAAAAGCAAAACATCAGAACAAGAATGAAATAACAATAGATTGTGCAGGTGAGATACAGAAAACCCCTAGGGGCTTATAGGAGAATCCCACCTCAAAATTTGATTACATAAAAAATCTATGGAAAAAAGAGAGTTCTTACAGAAATCTCCAAATGTCAAAAGCTTTTGACACCAAATCACAGCATGAAATTTCCGTGGTGTTCTTCAAGGTCTTGTTGTCCTAATGTAGTATGCTGAAGGGATTTTTGAACATTTGTATTGATTCAAAAATGGTTAAATTTTCCACCAAACCTATGTATGGTATCAAAATAAAAATTCCTGCAGCAGCTTAAGACATAGTTGATCATGGGAATGGCAATAATAGGCTCCTATCATGTTCTATTCTCTAAATTAATTTTAAAAAAAAAGGCACCTAAGTAAAACACAATGTTTATAAACAGATTTATGACTATAATAACTTGACAGAGCTGAGCTGCATCTCAAATCAATCCTCAGGTTCCCAGCTTTCAGATGATGTTTACCACTTCGGTGTGACCTTTATGGTTGACCTTTTATCTCCTTCTGAAGATCCCCTGTCCCCTCAATAATGCCTCGGTAAGAAGCCCTACAAGTGTTGCCCTGAAGAAACTGCTTGTGTAGCCCATTTATCCTGGATGCTGGTGCTTTTCCTATGAAGTTGGACATATACTCTGAGGCTGTCAAGATGGATTCATATTGTTTAAAACAACTTGGACTGCAAGCAAATGTACAGTTATACCCAACTAAAGGAGTCCTCAGCTGATGCCATGGTCCACGGGATCTCACCCATTAATACTTAGGTCATGTATACAGTTACTGTGCATATTTTTGAATGTATATGCATATTAGTTAGTTAATAAACAGTTCATGCATGTAGACTGTGGTAGTCTGAATGATTTTATCTATGATTCATGAATGATTTTTCAAATCTCAAACCCCTAACCCCCAAACCACTCTGTGCACAGAGAGCTGTCAGTTCTGGAGTCTTCCTAGCAAGTTGTCATGTAGCCACATCCTCCGTTTCAGCATGGACTCCTTATCTTTGTGAACAACAAGCAGAGCGGTCAATGTTACCCACTTTGTTACTTCAGATTATATATCTAATGCTAATGGCATAGATTCAGTTGGTCTCAATTTGTTTCAAGTTGACCAAATTATGCCATTTAGTTTTAAAATATTTTTATTTTAATCATTGGATGTAATAAATATTAAACTACCTCTTTTCAGTCAGAATAGTTCTGCTTCTTTGATTGGTTCCCCTCTAAATTTTTGTAACCAAGGTACTAACAAGCAAACTGGTTCATGTTTGCACTGGTCTGAAGTGGAAACCTTGTGACAGATGTGTGGCTGGGTCACTGGCCACTGACTCCAGCACTGCTGTGAATGAATTGAGTTTGCTGGATTCAGTCATTCAGCTTGCTGCTCTCTCCCTCTCCTCATCTTCTGTGTGTATGTATATATACTTGTGTGTAAGTGTATATGCTTGAGTGTGCATGCCATATGTGAGTGTAGGAAAAAAAAAAAGAAAATACTGTCTGTATTGCACTTCACACAGTGACTTCAGCACAGGGTGTGTGTTATTGTATCAGCTTTAAGTGCTTGGATTATTTGATATACTGCAGTAGAGAGAGAAAGAGAGAGAGAGAGAGAGATTCAGCTAGGAAGAAATGAAAAGAAAAGAAACAGAGCAGCCCATGCAGACACCTGCATGCTGGTGTCTGCAATCTCTTTCAAAGGCAACTCACAAGGCTTTACAGTTGCATGATGAATAGATTTATAAAGCTAGAGTGTTGTCTGAATGTGGTGGTCCTGTGTGTGGTCCTTTCATTTTGGATGTTGACTGTATGCAGCCAAACTGCTGAAGTTTTGTCTTTTGTTCCCTGTGAGACAGTGAGGAGCTGTTGAAAGGAGAGGAAACCCTACTAGTCAGGCTGTGGAATGCTCAGGTTTGGTTAGTTTGCAGTTATACCTTGAACAAGGCTTGGGGACATCTTTAAACAGTATTGACATTCCTCCAGACTGAGCAGAAGGAGCTCACATAACAGAATTTAGGGGTCAATTCATGCCTGGTAGCGAGCTGTCACTCATTGTTCCATATATAGACACAAACCAGTCAAGTCTGAGAATTTTCGAATGAAGTTGACCAAATTTGGGTCTCCTCTCTCTTTCCCTGCTTCAATAGAAAACAAATGGAGTGAATCAGTCCATTTAAGACCAATTCTCCCAGTCACCATTTCGGTCTGCTTCTTCATTCAGCCCTCTTTATATAGAAATGGATTTCCACAGGAGGTTTCAATCATACATCTGGTACAGACAAGGACAGAAATGGAGAGCAGTGCCACCTGTGGAGCTGAGATCCCCATATTACGAGCTTTGTCTGTGTCACGAAACTGTTAACCTTTGTTTTTTGTTTGGCATTTTAGGGCAAAGTTAGGGAGAAAAAAATGATGGGGTAATATACTGAGAAAAAAAACTTCTGAGGTTAAAGTCATAAATTCACAAGAAAAAACTCAGAAGTTTGTGAGAAAAAAACTCGAAAAATACCTTTTCTTACATTTATCTTTCTGAAACTGCAGCTGATGACCTCACCAAATTCTACTTTGCAATTTAGTAAGAAGGAAATCCTGGTGATTTTAGCCCAGAACCACAATATTGTTTTCTTCTGAATTGGTCCAATCTATTCAAAGTCTGGATGCTGATGATAATATTGTGATTCTGGGCAAAAATCACCAGGATTACCTTCTAACTAAATCCTAGAGTAGAAAAACTGATTTTCATTGTTTTGTCTTATAAATTTGTGACTTTATAATCTCAGAATTTGTGAGTTTTTCTTCATAAATTTGTGTGTGTGTGTCAGAGAATATATGAGTTTGTTCGTGTAAATTAATTAATCTCGGAAATTCTGTGTGAGAGAGGCATTCATTCATTATGGTTCAAGGCACACACTTCAATACATACACCGCAGATTTGATGCAACAAGCCACATGTGGCTCATCTGCTGTTCTGAAAGCAGAATCAGTTGTCGTAAAATGAATCAGCTTTTCAGTGGCCATTTTGGATGATGACATTTGCATGCATGGTTCTGACTGGTCAAACAACTCTCTACAGGTTTGTGATGAATGCAAAATAAAATGCAAAAACTAATGATGGGCAAAAGTTTCAGAGTAGGTGTTTACATGATTGACACAATGTGAGGTTGCATTTATTTTTAAACTTCCAACTTCCATTTTTAAACTTCCTAAATTTCTTAGTTTCCCATACTTAGGTACTGTAGGTTTGGTCAACTCAAAATCCTGCAAGTTTCCTCAACAACAACTGCCTGTATGCTTTCCTCCTTCCTCCATGCATTTTATGCATTCCGTATATTCACTCTATATATTCCCTCTTTGCACTGCCTTGTAGCACCTATGTCCTTATCACCAGAACCAGAGCTTTCTGGCACTTGGTGTTGTTGTCCTCTCCTGAACTGATCTTTGCTTGTTGATGTATAAAAATCTCATACGTATGTTGTTGCTTTGGATAAAAGTTTAATTGTAATTCTAACTAAAACTGTAAAAACACAAACAGAAGACTACAATATGACTAATAGACTAAAATTAAAAGACTAAAACTAAATCAAAATTTGCTGTCAGAATTAACACTGGTTAGTTTTAATTTTCTCTACATTCATCAGCATTTTAATTTTTTGTCTTGGTTTGATCCTCATACTTGGGAAATAGTGGATGCCGCCTTGCCATTGTCAAAGTCCCTCTTTGGAGGTGTTCTGTTGTTGAAATGCAGCTCTTCTTGCCACAGATGCAGTCAGACTCTTACTGCATTGGGTTGCTGCTGCAATGGCCCAGTTTATCCACAGGGGGCGTTAAAGTTGAGTCTAATGTACATTTATGTCTAATCTACATTTTCTGCTAATCTGCATAGTCTAATCTACATTTGCTGAGGAGTGTTGTGATGGTTCTGGCTTTAATTAGTATAGCCTGTATTAGTGATGTCATCTATTCTTTACAGGCTATGCTAATCTATGCCAGAATCAGCAATGCAATTGGATCAATGGATTGGACCTCTTGAGGTAATACCACAGCTCATGACAGCTTGAGGTGAATATGCTAGTAAATTCAGAAATGATAAATAAATAGTTTTAATGACAATTGTGTACTTGTCTTTTTTAAATTCCGGTGTGGCTGCTGGATCTTGAAGACTCAGCAGCATGCAGCCAACACCTCTTAACAACCAGGTGTTGAACTTTCATAATGAATAATTATTATTGCTTAAACCTCTAATAGGCATATATGTGTTTACTGCTGCTGTGATATATTTTTAAAGCCAGAGTGAGTAGGATTTGTCTATTGCAGTTTGCAAACACAATATTCAAAGTAAAAAAGTGAAAACCGCCACGAATCCATCGCCATGACAACCGCAAGTTTTCATGGCGATGGAATGAACGCCATTGCTGTCCTAGGAAAAAAATCTGGCCTGCCAGCACCTACCTGTTCAGCAGAAAACAGGCTAGCACTGCATCGCTCTTCATCTTAATCCTCTCCTTTGATTCTTGTAGCTTCCTAATGGATGTTGTACTATGGGTCTGGCACCGTATGCTGTGAATGGCGGGCAACTACGCACCGACCGCCCAAAGGCTGACACCTAGAAGAGTCCTGAGCGCAGCAACATAAGAAAATCCAGGCAGAGGGCAGAGTCTGTGCAGATAAACACACCAACACACACTTCTAGTGGCTCAGAAGTGATGATTGAGAAGCATTATTTTTAGTTTTTTGGGAAAATCCTACTCATTCTGCTTCCAGCACTTGAAGTTAGATGAAGCAATATCACAGGCATTGGGTTGCAGCAAAATGACCTCTTGCAATGTGAGAGTCATCACTGAGGATGTTCTTTCCACAATACAAAAGCCAGTCTGTTGTTATCTGGTATTGTGCCCAAATAAGCTCATCCACTGCCCTCCACTTCATCCCCTTGCCACTCAACTTCTTTGAAAGCTTCACTCTGCACATTCTGCAGAAGAACGTATCCAAATTTCAGATCTATTGCATGAGTTCCTCTAACATTGCAATCAGCACTGTGGCAACAGACAAAGTCCTTTCAAAGCAGTCTGCCTTGTCGCTAAGAGGCTGCAGCCTCTCCACACGTTCTAACTGAAGGGAAAATTTTTAACATTGTACATCTAAGGACTTGCTTTTGCTCAATATCTGAAAAGGGCACTTGGGCACCCTCAACAAAAATGGCAGAGGCAGTCCCCCTCCCTTGTGCAAGGCCTTGGTATATGCAGTATATGTTGTGTATGTGTGTGTGCATGTATATTCTCCTGTTATAGTGTTTATCCATGACGCAATAGTCAGTGAGTCTGAAATATCTTTACTAGGGGTGTAAATCACAAGCTTCCTCATGATATTATTTTATATCAATTATCTTTTATCAATTTATTACAAAGTCTGCTACAATATGAATTTGATTTGATTCAATTCAGGGGCCTGCGATCAGTATCAGATGATTCCATGTTCTCATTAATACATTTATTTACTGTACATTATATCAGCTCACAAAACAACTAAAATATGATTTGACAAGTTTATTACTGAACTCTGTCAGACATGTAAATGAAAAACATTACAGTATTTTTAATAAAAAAAAAAAAAGAAAAGAAACAAAGAGCTTTGCAGATAAAGTATGAACTGGCAGCTGTGATCCTGACTGCTCTTTTAGAGTTGGAATTCAGTTTTTGTGGAAAAAGCTGATCAAAGCTGATGGAGGAGGCGGCATCTAGCATGCTAACTGCAGTGTGAGGGTCATTGCTGCGTTTGCTTTACTTACTTCCAAGAATGGAATGAACATCTTCCTCATCTTCGATGCTTGCCGTTATTAGCACAGTGCATGCTAGCAGCAACTAGCCTGGTTTCAGGAGCACTTAGGTGGAAACAGCGACATAAGCATACCATGAGAATTTCAAAATAAAGGTGTTATGATTGAGAGATGATGATGATGACCGATGGTCGCACTTTGCATTGATCCTGTTGCATCGATGAATGTTCAATCGGTGTAGCAATCCACCGATCAGTCCAGATTGGTGGATTGCTACACCCCTGATGTTTATATCCCTGATACTATTTTGTCCTTCTCTCCTCTGCAGATGTCCATTGGTCATCATGAGCGTCAGCTTTGATCCTGGCCTCCTCACCAACAGCTCTTTTGCTATGAGAGACCAGCCTGACTCTGCCATCATAACTGAGTCCACCATCGTAGGTACTGGAGAAATTCCTCAGTCAGCCTCTTCTTCATTTACCTACACTTCGTAGGAACTCTATAATATGTAAATAAACAAGTAAATTAAAACATGTATTAATGCAGGGGCGTCCCAGTGGCTCACCTGGTAAGAGTGTGTGCCACTTGTTAAGGCTGAGTGCTGATCACAGCATCCTGGGTTTGAATCTGACCTCAGACCCTTTACAGCGTGTCATCCCCTCTCTCTCCCCTGCCTTTCCTGTCTCTCTCTACTGTCACTGTCAAATAAAGCAGAAATGCCAAAAAATAATAATAATAATAATGGTGAACTATCCCCAAAGGGTTAGTTTGGTACCCATTTGACATTAACCCCCCAACCTCCCTCCACTCCCCAGCTATTATGTAGGACAATAATGGTGCTATCTGTTTCTCATCATTACTAGGCCATGGACCAAAATCTGTATGAGGCTTAGAATTTTTTTTTTTTTTTTGTTTGTTTGTTTTTTTTAAACCAGGTTTATTTATTGGGTTTTAGTACACAAATTGACAATACAGTTTAAGTACTTGTAAATTACAGTGTTCTTATATCAGAACAAAAACAAACAAAACTACAAGGACAACATAACATTCAGCATGAGTCTGTTTCACACAGTACAATCACTAGGAACAGCTTCGTTCATAAAGATAGGTTACAGTTAAAACAAAGAATAAGGCAAGAATACAAATGAGTATGAGGTCTTAATCAGGAATAACTGGGAAGTTGATTTTCTCTGCATGGGAAAAGAAGCACCCCCAAGTTCTTCTGAAATTTCAAGTAGAGCCTTTTAAGGTTCATCTTATTTTCTCCATCTGTAAATTATTGAAAATCTCTTTGAGCCATTGAGTATGAGATGGATGTGTTACAGATTTCCAATATTAGGCATCTAGCCAACAGAGTAGCAAAGGAGATCAGGTTGGCTTGGGTCCTCGGCAGAGGTAGCTGAGGGATACCAAACAGAGCAGTGATGGCATTAGGCTCAATTAACGCCACAGTTACTTCCGTTAAAGTATTAAAAATCTCACTCCAGTAATTATATAAGGATATGCAAGACCAGAACATATGTGTATGGTTTGCTGGCGTTTGGTGACACCTTTCGCGTGAGGGACCTATACTGTCATAAATTTTGCTAAGCCTAGCTCTAGTCCAATGAGTCTGGTGGACAATCTTACATTGAACTAACCCGTGTCTAGCAGAAATAGATGAAGTATGTACCTGTCGAAGAATATCCTTCCAAAACTCCCCAGAGATTTCCTTGCCCAATTCCTCCTCCCAATAGGTCTTCACAAAGTTCAGAGAAGTCGGGGATAGGGTCTGGATTAGGTCATAAATATATGAAATCATGCCCTTTCCCATAGGGATCTGAGTGAGAAGAGCGTCTAGAGGGGTATTATCTGGCAGGTTAGGGAACGGAACATATATGCCACGAACAAAACTTCGAACCTGCAAGTATCTAAAAAAGTGATGCCTAGGGAGAGAAAATGTATCTACAAGCTGTTGAAAGGAGGCAAACACCCCATCAACATATAGGTCCTTAAATCTTTTGATCCCCAGGTTAGACCATGTAGAGAACACCCCATCTAACAAAAAGGGAGGAAATGCGTGATTTGCAGCTACTGGGGCAGAGGCCAAAAAAGTTTGTAAACCAAAGTGACGTCTAAATTGTTTCCAAATCTTTAGTGAGGTTTTAACAATTATGTTTTTAGTATAGAGGGAGGAGGAGGTGTTAACGGGGTCGTGTAAGAGGGTTGCCAACAAGACAGGTATAGAAGAGAAAGACTCCATGGACAGCCATGTGGGAGGAGGGTGGAGTGTTTCGGACTTGAGCCAATATTGCAAGGTTCTAATATTAGAGGCCCAGTAGTAAAACCTTAAGTTCGGCTAGGCCATTCTTCCAAGAGGCTTTGGCCTCTGTAAAAAGTCTTTACGTATTTTCGAGGGTTTCTTGTTCCAAAGGAATTCTATGATTAGATTATCCAATCTGTGGAAAAATACTTGGGGAATGAAAATGGGTATGCACTGAAGTAAGTAACAGAACTTGGGGAGGATATTCATCTTTACAGAGTTGATTCTGCCAGCTAGATTTAGTGGGAGCAGTGACCAGCGTTTGAAGTCCCTTTGCGTCCGTTCCAGGCAGGGTGTAAAATTGGCTTTAAAGAGCTTGTTAAATTTGCTTGTGACTCGAATACCAAGATAGGGAAAACTATGATGTGAAACTTTAAAAGGAAAAGTATCTAAAGGGTAGCTATGTGCTGCAAGATTCAGAGGAAATAGCTCACTTTTACTCAAGTTCAATTTGTATCCTGATATAGAACCAAAGGACTACAATGTGGTCGGTGCTGCAGGGACAGATACAGATAAGTCAGACATGTAAAGAAGAAGGTCGTCCGCATAAAGCGAGACCCTCTGTTCTGTGCCACTCCTAGTGATACCAGTGATGCGAGGGTGAGAGCGAAGGACGATAGCAAGGGGCTCGATAGCTATGGCAAAAAGGAGGGGACTCAGAGGGCACCCTTGTCTAGTGGATCTGTGGAGGGGAAAGTACTCCGATTGAGTATTATTAGTCCTAACTGAGGCTTGAGGAGAAGAATACAGTAATTTAACCCAGGTAATAAACTTTCCGCCAAAGTCAGTATAAAAAAGATAGCCTCACTCCACACGATCAAAAGCCTTCTTGGCATCCATCTTCTCAGAGGTAGAAGGATTATAAATTGTATTAAACAGTCTTCTTAAGTTTAAAAAAGAGTGTCTATGTCTAATGAAGCCTGTTTGGTCAGGTGAGATAATAGATGGGAGTGTAGGCTCAAGGCGCAGAGCTAAAAGTTTGGAAAGTAACTTTTAGTCTACATTCAACAAGCTGATGGGGCGGAATGAGGCACAGGACAGAGGGTCCTTATTCTTCTTCAGAATCAGAGAGATCGAGGCTTGGGTGAGGGTCTTTGGCAACTGAAGGGATTCAAATGATTCATTAAACATATCTATCAGGATAGGGGCTAATTTGTGTAGGAACTTCTTGTAGAACTCAGCACTGTAGCCATCTGGTCCTGGGCATTTACCGCATTGCATGGATCTGACTGCTATGGTGAGTTCCTCAACAGTAATGTTTCCCTCCAGGTCTCTGACAAAGTCAGGATGAACAGTGGGGACATCAAGCAAGTCAAATAACCTGTCTAATTGTGTAGAATTGTCTGAATTCTCATAGTATAAAGCAATGCATAGAAATTTTTAAATTCATCATTAATTTTCTTAGGATCAATTGTTAAGCCTGAAGGTGTTCGAATTTGGTGAGAAGATGATGACTGTCGTAACTGATAGGCTAGTAGCCTGCTCGCCCTGTCCCCATGTTCATAGTAATTGTACCTGGATTTCAGAAGCATTTCCGTTGTATGATCTGTAACTAGAGCCTGAAGTGTTCCTTGTACAGATCTGGAGAAGAAGAGCTAGAATAAACCATATCAACCTGTGCAATACGTTTTGTTAATTCAACATGTTTTTCTCTCTTAAGCTTCCTCTCATAGCCACTGTAAGATATTATTTCACCCCTAATATATGCCTTTAAAGTCTCCCATAGCACTGAAGCAGACATACTAGGAGTCTTACTGACACTAATAAAAAAAGTCTATCTGATTGGAAATGAATTCAACAAAGTCCTCATTGGAAAGTAGACGGTTGTTGAAACGCCACGGAGCATGACCAGGCTCAAGTTCTCTAAAATGTACATCCATGGTTATTGGGGCGTAGTCAGATATAAGATGGGAGGAGTCTATTGTCAACAAGAAAATAATCTATACGAGTAAAAGTATGATGGACATTTGAAAAAAAATGAATATTCTTTACCAGAGGGATTAAAAAAGCGCCAGGGATAAGACATGGCCAATTGTTCTTTAAAAGACTGGATTACCTTGGCAAACTTTGAAGGCACACAGTTCCGAGTCGAGGAGCGATCTAAAGTGGGATCTAGCCAACAACTGAAGTCCCCTCCTAGAATGAGGAAATGTGAAGATACATCTGGCAGGTTAGTAAACAAAGTTCTAAAAAAGCCTTCATCATCCCAGTTTGGACCATATATGTTGACAAGTAGCACTGGGGTGTTGTGCAGCTTACGACTAACAATTAAGAACCTCCCATTCGGATCTGTAATCACCTTTGAAAACACAAAAGGAATTGACTTGTGCAATAAAATGGCTACTCCTCTAGATTTACTCTGAGAGGAGGAATGGTAAGTATGACAAATCCAGCTAGATTTTAATTTAGTATGGTCAGAGACCCTAAAGTGTGTTTCTTGTAAGAAAATTATCTGGGCACCCAAATTTTTGAGATGATGCAGTACCTTGCTACTTTTAACAGGATTGTTAAGGCCTCTACAATTCCAGCTACAAAACTTCAGCCCGTTTGTATCTTGCAACCTCACATCAGGTAATACCATAACAACAACTACAAACACAAGGAGTGAAGCAAAGTGAAACACATATTAACGAGAAATAGTATCTAGTGAGCACTGATATATCAAGCAGACAAAAGCAGAAAACACAACAGTCCTCGTAGTAAACAAGTCACTCGCAGTGGCAGCATCTTCAAATTCGTGTGTAGCTCTGCCTGGCAGGGTGATCCTGAGTACCGCCGGATACAGCAGTCCGAACTTGATGCCCGGGCAGGAGTGCAGTTGGCGCTTGACATAACCAAAAGCAGTCCGTTTCTTAGCCACCACGTGTAGTCAGTGAAGATGGAAAGCTTCTTGCCCCGGGGAAGGAGAGGATGAGCGATGAGCTCGATCCAGCAACAGTGGTTCATCCAGGTGGAGTACCTCTTTCAGCAGCGGGGCAACATATTCGGAGGGACGGGGGCCTTCCACTCCCTCCGGTATCCCCTCAAGACGGATATTATTTCGCCTGCATCTCCCCTCCAGATCCTTGCATTGGTCAGCCAGAAGTTTAGTCTGAGCCATTAGCTTATTAGCTTTCACCTCCAGCTCAGTTATCGGGCTGCTGTGATCTGTGGACGCTTGCTCCAGCTCATGCAAAGTTTGGCCATGCTGTTCGACTTTTTCTTGTAACAGTTCAATCGACTGTTTCAGTTCTTGTTGGACAGAGGAAATCTCGGAGTGTAGACTGGAGGAGAGAGTCAATTTTCCCAAAGATGTCAGTTTTCAGGGAATCCATCATAGTTTGCAAAAGTTCGACGTTCAGTGGGCTAGTAGCACTAACAGTTGTTTCCCCAGCCTCCAACGTTACCGCGTTAGCAAGGTTTTCGTGTTGCGGGCTGCCCTCAACGACGGTTCAGGCTTTGGTTTGCTAGCAATGTCAGGTTTTGGTTTGTCAGGCATTTTGGTTTGCTATGAAATTTTCGAAGACGTGTGGCAAAATTATAATTTTTTAGTCACATTGTCAGGAGCAGTAGGGAAATGCGTATTACACCATTGGCGTGACCATATGTGTTAACTTTCTAGTGTCAACTTGCAACAAGGTCAACTTAACTTATGTGTGCTGCTGAGTCTGAATCTGCCTGTTCACATGCACCTAATTTTGAAACTTAACTTTTTAACAACTATTTCCTCCCTTTTTATTTTTTATTTTTATTTTTTATTTTCATAAACATTACTTTGTTTATTTGGGGGCATTGTGTTTTACCATGAATTGGTCAATGGAGGTCCAAAAGATGAGCAACCTGAAAGATTTTATTTTCACCTTCACAACAAAATTCACCTTGAGTTCTTTTTAGTTTATCTATATCTATATCTATATCTATATATAGATATATATCTATATCTATCTCTCTCTCTCTCTCTCTCTCTCTCTATATATATATATATATATATATATATAGCAGATGGTCTTTACGTGCATGGTTCCCACTGTGAAGCATGGAGGAGGAGGTGTGATGGTATGGGGGTGTTTTGCTGGTGACACTGTTGGGGATTTATTCAAAATGAAGGCACACTGAACCAGCATGGCTACCATGCAGCATCCTGCAGCCCCATGGCATCCCATCCGG
>OMLB01055018.1:0-12466 GCA_900302555.1 Myripristis jacobus
AACACAAACTTGTTGAGGAGTAGAGATGAGAGAGCAGCCGGCTAGGGAAATAGAAAACAGCTACAAAGCAAGAGGGGGAAAGAGGAAGGAGGAGAGAGAGAGGGAGGGAGAGAGAGAGAGAGAGAGAGAGAAGCAGCAGAGGCAGGCAGCCGAGCTCCCCAGGAATTATTGAGGAGCGTCTGTCGGTTCGCGCCTGCATCCTAAATAATGGATGAGATCCTCCAATGAGATAAAACCAAAATTCCATGCCGTTACAAGGACATAGACTGCCGTGAATACTAACTACTCCTGTGCGCTTTCATTTCGTTTACTGTGTGATCATCCGGGCCCTCCTCACCATCCGAGTGCCAGGCGCTCATAGAGTTGTGTGTATCATCACCTGCCTGGCATAGGAGATCTCCTGCACTCTAATGAGCTGGCTGCCGCTCCGCCTGTCACATAATGGGGGGGTGGGGGGTGGGGGGTGCTTTTATTCTTCTCACTGTTCCATTCTAATATTCACCATACTGTCCTCATAATCCGCCACCTGTTTACTTATTTATAGAGCAAGTATATGTAATGAAAGCGTGCTGATCTTGTCAGGCATATAGCTGAGATTCTCTCCACTCCGTTGTCACTCTGCTTTTCCTTTAATCAAGTGCTGCCGCGGCCCACTGGCCACACACGTATGGATCATCAGAGTCAAAAAACAACACGAGTACAGTCTGTGGCGCTGCAGACGCGGCTTTGTCTTCGCTGGAACATACCTTCAATGCCGTTCAGTTACAAGCACAAAGAAACAGCTGAATATAAGCGTCAGTCTACCATCAGTGCAGTTTGCCCTCACTTCTCATAGTTCTCTGTTCAAGGTGCACGGTTCTCCTGGAGGAGGACCAAGATTTGAATTATGGGAATTGCAGTTATTTGGTGCCATTTCAGTTCATATATCACAAACCGATGCCCCATAGTTTGTAAAAACACTCCAAATATGCTGGATGTGAACGAGCCTTTCATGTCCATCTAACTAATCTCACTAAAGTGGAAGGAATGTCTGTGTGTATGTCTTTCTTTTAGTTATCCCGCCGACCATTCATTCGATCCACTTCACACTTGGTAGGTGTACCGCTGAGGACCCAAGGCATTTCCTAAAGCACTTTTTACTATGTTTTGAAAAGTGCTATACAAATAAAGATTATTATGCTCCTGACTTGCTACAGAGTAATCACTTCAACACAGATACATCTTATCAAATTCTGTGTGCAGGTTTTCACTCCAAGCAAAAACTCCACCAGTTGATTTTATTGATTAGTTCCTCCTGCTTAAAAGTGAGGTATCAGTGAAATCACCTGGTGTGGTTTTCGGTTGGAATGAAAACCTGCCGACTCTCGGCTCTCCATAGCTCATGGTTGCCAGGTCCACTGTGTCACACTAACCTCCATTTGCAATCGAGTCTTTCTTATTGGACCAGCCTACACTTGATCTTTGGACAATAAAGTAACACTTTGCATCACATACTTTAGGGGTAGGGAAAAATGCTAATCCAATGCAGTTTGGGCCACAAACCATGCAGTCCAAATGTGTTCTTGTGGCCTGTTCTAAAATGGTGTATTTGTGCAGACACTGTTCATTTCAGTCACAGCTTACACAAGAAATGTAACATTTTACCATGAGCTGAACAAATTGTTCTCTGTCTTACTGAAATTAATCAGGCTACTGAATAAAAAAATATACCACTTATAAATCAGAACAAACCAGGAGGCTCAATATCAAATATAATATTGTAGGAGTTGTGGGAAATAACAGGATTAAAAGGCTGTTGCCTACTGTAAAACAGATCCAATTTACTTTCCATCTCCAAACACTGTAGGCTACAACAACACTAGGAAGAGGGTTACCCCACAACACAGGATTGGCAAATTAAACATATACCTTTTATAACGTGTTACAAAATATATTCTGAAACTTTTTTATTATTAACAATTATCAACAGGGCTGAGTTAATGATGTTTCCAATCCTTGTAAAACATAACGCCTCTGAAAACAGAGGTGAATGCAGGCCTGCTTGCCCTCTCAGGATCTCCATTAACAACTGTGATCAGCACACACAATTCAAACCAATAGTAATCTTACAAGATTATAAATTATCATTATTGTATTGATGTGTAAAATTGCATTTTACAGTTTAAAGCTACAGAAAGGTGCTACAGGGTGCTATTGCTTTTTCCTTATTTTTTGATATTGCTCATTTTTTCTAGGCCACTTATTGTATATTAAACCATTATCACTTATGCTGGATGTAGGCCAGATGCATAATTTAAACAAGCACACAGTCAATTACACATAGTGCTATTCACAAGTCCTCAAATCCACTGAGACACACACACACACACACACACAATACATCCCAACATAGGCAGTGGTGTGTCGGTAGAGAAAAAGGAAGATGAACAATAGCCTCTAGTCAGTGATCTTGAAGCAAACAAGCATGAATAAAGACAAAAATCAGTAATATTTTCAGAAAAGCATTATTTTTCTGTCCTATTTTCCCATAATGTACACTAGATTCATACTGTAATGTATAACAGGGATTTCACATCATAGTTTATGTCAGTCTGAAAAGGTGTATGTTTTCCTGGGAGATTATGAGGAGCTGAGCTGAGGTGGGTTTATCCTCCGCTGCATCCCTGTGTGCAGGGCAGTGCTTTCACGGCAGGGCATCAGTCACCCTGTTGTCCTGCTGTATGGGGGCATTACAGCCAATAACCTCTCTGTCACTGCTGCCGACCCCAGCCTCCTCCCCGCTCCTCCCACACACACACACACACACACACACACACACATACACACCTACCTCCAACAGCGGAGACAAACCACATGTGTACAGTGGTATAGTATTAACTCTCTGATTCTCTATTTGTGAAAAGCAATAGTGTGTGTTAAACTCATTCTTGCAGTACAGGTGTATGACGTGTGTGTTAGAGCCAAGAGCTGCGTTGTTCACCTCCCAGTGGAATGGGTGTGTGAGGGGGGGGTGGGGTGTCTGAGAAATAATTAGTATGATTGAAAACACAACTTTAAGAACATCTGAGAACATGTTTTCTTGGTTTGCTTACTTAATTGTTTGATTAGTCGAGATTTATTACTGAATTGACCTGAACTAAACTGAACTGAATTAAATTGAACTGAACTCAATTCAGTTTAATTCAATTCAATTCAATTCAGTGAGAAAGACAAGTAAGTAGAGAAGCAGAGAGAGAAGTTACACATACCTTAGACGTTTAAGATACCGGGGGCCCTAAGGACTTGAGAGGGTCACCTATATATAACGTTGTCCCCCCCTTCACACACACACACACACACACACACACACATGCGCACACACACCATCATTCTTCTTGTGTGTGTGCGTTTGTCTTGGGCTGTAGTTTGAGAAGACCACAACACACGCGTCCTGCGCACCGCCAACATGCAAACAGGCCACACAGCAGAAACTCAACCTCCCCCAGCAATACCCAACAGCCCTTGGCAACCCTCCCTGGCAACAGCCCAAGTCCTCTTGGCATCCTCGCTAATTTGGGACACACTTATCCCTCCACACAGGGGCCTTAATGTTAACCTTTCAGTGTGAGAGTGTGTAAGATGTGGAAACAGTTTGTGCTGCAGTATGCAAGAGGCACAGCTGAGCAGTCAGCTGGAGGAGAGGGAATGGCTGAGCTCAGGGAAAACACACACACACACACACACACACACACACATGTACATGCACACGTACTGGTATTTTATAATGCAACTGCCATGGTTGGGGCAAATGTGTTTTAAAGACAGGCACAATATTTAGGTATTATCTGTCTCAGTGTTTTCTGGGAATAAGGAACTGAAAAAGTTGACACACAGACACACAGACTGAAATGTCCCACCACTAACAGCTTGTAAAGGAAATAAAGGCTAAATTTTGCTTGCAAATGAGCAATATATGAGCAACAAGTGAGGGAGCATGCATGCAGCTGACAGTATTTGTGATATTTGACGCTTTTTCAGTTTCAGTTCATCTTGGAGAGGTCAAATACTTGTGGTAGCAGCCGTTGAAAAGTTGGTTTCACTTCATTTCAGCTCAGTAATTCATTGTCCCAGGAGGAGAAATTCAGCTTGCAGCAAAGTACAATAACACGACACAAGCCAATCACACTGAAAGCAGCTGCAGAAATGCACAGAAACACCACAGTGAGAATCAATATAAATACATCAGTGCCACTTTACAATCAGACCAGCCAAATAAAGGGTTTATGAATGGCTTATAATCAGGTTATTAATTAGGTTGCAAACACTTCATTCATAAACAACATATATCATTCATAAACAGTTATAAACAAGTTATAACACAGTTTTCATACATTGATGTAGGCTCACTATTTGGCAAGATCACATAAAGTAGGCTAAGCAAATAGCAAGATCTGAGGTTTGACAGAATAGATGCAGTGCAGCCGCAACTTGATCTTGCCAAATGGTGAGCCTGCATTGATGTATGATACTTGTCTTGTAGCTTATTTACAACTGTTTTTTTAACGATTTCTAAACTATTCACAATCTAATTAATAACCCACTTATAAGCCGTTCATAAACCCAGTATAAGACTAGTCATATTGTAATGTGCTGCCGGTGCATCAGATAGATCTATAACTTCAATTCAATAAAAATCCATGCAATAAGCACGGATGAATACTGGTCCTAATACTAGCATATTCAAACACAAATCAGAGGTGCAGTCACTTATAGTGTGTGCAAAATAAGCATACTGATTGCATGTTGTTTGGAAGTCTCATACACATTAGCTCTGTGAGTTCATGTCTCTTGGACGAAGCTGTTGGTCTAATGGTAGATGTTGGGGTCAGGGGTCAGAGCTCAGATAAACTCTATATGGTGTGAAAGGTGATTATTGAGGAAACATCGCTGCCATCAGGCTCCATATCAGGTTACTGAATAAGACACATGGATGGAAAGAGCGCCCCTCAGTGGCAGTGACATGGGCAGCATTTGAGATAACAAAGTGTATGAGCATTTTTACCAGCAATAACGCCCCACAGTCATTTTATATGTGTCATCTCTTCATCAGCACTGATCGCTGACTGTTTAACATGCCTCAAGGCAAGAATCGCAAAAGCTCCTCCTGACTCAATATCCATTCTAGGTTGTTAAGTTATGTTTCCAACACAGCTTAATAATCCAGTCCAGTGAGATTACCTCTCCCTGGAACAATCCCATCAATATTTCAGACGCACAACAGTGTCTGACACATAAAATTGTAAATCCAGTGCACATTCCAGTCAGGTTCCAGGAGGCTGCGTAAATCATCTAACTGTAGTCTGTGACTTGTAGTATTTCTTCACTTTTATTCAAAATTGAAAGCAATTCTGTAAACACTTGAGCAAAGTATTACTTTTGCACTTGGCTGGGAGTGGCTCTGCGTTCACTAACCAAATTAAACACCATGTGAAAAGCGTTTATTTGTCATTATGTGTAGAAACCATAATCCTAGATGACGCAAAAGAAGAAATGGCCAATCTATGGTTTCACTTGAGCACAGACACACACACACACACACACACACACACACATACACAGAGAGAGAGAGAGAGAGAGAGAGAGAGAGAGAGAGAGAGAGAGAGAGGTGACGCCCAAACCAGAATTAATTTAAACAAGAGGAAGTCTGAGTGGTGTCAACTCTCTGTTGTAGTGTCTTTGGTAATCTGCAATGTATGAAGATGTGGAGCCTGCAGAAAACACTGTTCATCCTCTGCAGTAAGTTCTTTTGATGAGCAACAAGTCTAATTTGATTGTCTTTTTTTTTCTTTTTTTTTAGTTCTACAGCAATTTCATTATATAGCAATTTCATTATATAAGATACAAATCTTATATCAGTGAAAAACAGATTTGCAAATTTTCCCCATCTCTGAGTTTTACATATTTATACCTGCACAATTTTACACTGCTAAACTCAAAACTCAGATTTCAAAATTATGTTCAACTTGTGTTTTAGATTTCTTATCTTTTCCTTGTAGTTGCTCTGAAATATTCACCAAATGCAGCAAACGTGTTCCACGCATTTGGATACGAGGGGAGAGAAGTCGAAGTTTCCTGCCGTTATGACAGTGGATATGAGTCTTACTCCAAGTACCTGTGCAAAGGAGAGTGTGACTACAAAGACGTTCTCATTGAGACCGGACAAACTAAGAAGGGCAGATACTCATTCTCCGACGACAAAAACAAGAGAATCTTCACGGCGACCATCTCTGACCTCAGCTTTAAGGACGGCGGGACATACTGGTGTGGGGTGACAAGGACTGGCAAAGATCTCTACCAAGAAGTAAAACTGCAAGTGGTCTCAGGTAAGGAAAAGCAAAAACAACCAAAGAAAGAAAGAAAGAAAGAAAGAAAGAAAGAAAGAAAGAAAGAAAGAAAAAGAAAGAAAGAAAGCTGGTGTCAGCAGGAAAGGAGTGGTAACTTATTTAAAATCATATTGGTATCAGATGCATTTTCCATATAATACATTTTTTTTTAAAGTTGTCAGTTATCCAAAGTAATTCTATCATATTTCTGTCATTTACATATTCTGTATTGTTTTATGTCGCAAAATTTTGTTGTGATTCAAGCCATCGTTACATTGTACATCCCATGAATTTATTGATCAAGTGGCATTTTTAAAGACATTCTGCCATATTTTAATCTTCTCTCATCACTGTCCTCAAATTTCATTTCCTTGTGGATATGCAATAAAATACATATTGCTTTTTAATTGCAATACAGCATACATCAATGTCACTTCAGTCTCCCACTGTATTTTAGGTGGTGTGGTGTTTTATTTCAATGTATTTCAGCCTTCAGTTTCTTCTCTAGTTTCTCTGTGGTCACTCTCAGATTGAGGAAGAAACCGTATGCCGAATTCTTTCATTTCTCTTTCGGCAGAAATGAAAATGTCTTTTTTCGTAGTTCTTGCATTCGCAGAATACCAAACACAACACGTCATTTCCCAGTTGGCACTGCTGTTAATAGAATTGATTCATCTGTGTCTCCACACTTGACTAGACTTCAAAGAATGGCATTTTAAAGGCATCTGCACAGAGTTACACAAAATAATTTCTCCTAAAATGCTGATATCAAGAAGGAAAGCAGCAAAATCTTTTTTTTTAAAGGTCATGATTAAGTGAAAAATTAATAATAACTTTAATTCAATGACTTATTCAATATGTAGCAGAGTAGCTTAAATACCTACATTATGGTGTGACAGATGTATCGCAGTGTGCACTTCACAGTTTCACACCGTATTATGTTTTATGCGCAAATCAAAATGGTGACCAACTAGCAGCGCACCCACTGCAACATGGTAACTAAGTTTTAAATGTGTAATTAATAACAAATTTTTCCCCAAAAAATATATTGTACTATATTGCATTTTTGTCTAAAAAATTGTCCTTACAATGCTACACTCTCCGTGAACAGGTCCAAATAATTGATGAGAATGGGAAGTGTGGACTTCAAAAATTTAGGTTTCAATTATTTTTATTTTTCTTAACTTTAATTTAAGTGTTCAGTAAGTCATGTTTTTGGTAAGGTTAGGAATATGTCTTAATAATGCATTAGTTTATCAGCACTGGCATCTTATAGGTCTTTTAGGAAAATGTATCACAAGTCTTACATTTCATAATAATCCTTTTCAGCTCTTTATTACACACACACACATACACACACACACACATACGCACACATTACTTGTGTTGTCTCTTTCAGATTCATTGACATTGAAAATTTTGAGGTATTTTTTGTTTTTATGTTTATTATTGTTATTATTTATTTAATGATTGATTGATGTATTGATTGACTGTAATCACTCATAGACTGTGTTCAAAGATTAAAACAATTTATAAACATGAAAATTGGACAAAGCTCCAAAAATTGCTTATTTTCATGTAAACAAATGTTGTCAGTCTTGCCATTTTTCCAGATATTCTGTAGCTGTTGTCTCTGACTCTCTCTGGTGTTTGGTGTTTTATTGGCAGACAGGTGCTGCGATGAAGTCTCCGCAGCCCAGGGTGAAGAAGGAAGTCCCGTGTCCATCAGCTGTCTGTATCTTCCTAAGCACCAGCACAACCTCAAGTACCTGTGCAGAGGAAACCAGCCCTCCACCTGCCTGCGACAGGCGGTCATCACCTCTAACAGCTCCGGAGGACGATTCAGCATCCATGATGACAAGGTGGCAGGAAACTTCACAGTGACCATCTCCAGTTTGACTCCAAATGACTCTGGCTCGTACCTGTGTGGCGTTCATATCACCAACGGTCTGGATGTGTTCTCTGCTGTTGAGCTGGAAGTCAAAGGTGAGATTTCACAGTAATAGAGCTGCTTTACTGCTCACAGTAACGGTGCCATGCTGTGGGATTATCCCTGATGAAGTCATAGTTTCTGCAGAACAGAAAGTCTGACTAGTGCAGAATTTGTTTGTCAAAGGCTTTTCACTGTACCGCGCTGTACATTTCAGGACCCTCTTCAGACCTCAGTTTCAGTTCTTACACATCAGACCACATGACATTGTTCTTCTGACCACAAGGCCTCTGGTGTCAGGTCTTTGTCTAAAGTGTAAGGTTTAGTTCAACTTCACCTCAGACAAAACAGACAGGGCAACTTTCTTTAAACATCAAGCATTATACAGGCGAGGCATAACATTGTCAGCTGAGTATGAAATTTGCTTATCTGTATATAGGTTACAAACAAGGTATGACAAGAAAGGAACAGCGGTTCAATATCAGATTTATTTCCTACCATAAAATAATTAAAACAAATAAACAGAAGTTAAAAAGTCTTTTAACTTCAGTTCAAATTGTTTAGTTTCAGTGATTCAAGCTGAAGTGGTGTTCTGGTTTCAAATAGGCTTGCTTACTCTTCTTTTTTTCTTTCTTTTTTTTTGACAACTGGAAATCAATCACTTGCAGCAGGTGTGTTGTGTGTGTTTTAATCCCATAAATAATGTGCAAGTTGAATGACAACTGACAGTGTCAGTCTTGTCCCCCAACAGCCTCTCCTCAGCAGACCAGCAGCATTTCTCCCTTTGTGACACGCAACATCTCTTCACAAACAACACAAACAACAGGCACGTCTGGGTCATCTGTCAGCACAATGTGTGTGTGTGTATGTGCGTGCGCGTGTGTGTAGGTGTGTCTGGGTTGTGGTATATCTCACCTCAGTAATGTGTTCTCAGCTCTGCTGCTGTCTTGGCTGCTGCATGCTGCTGTGTGAAGTCTGAGCTACTCATGTCGGGTTTTTTGAGCCACATCGTTTATTTTCTTCTCTGTTTGCACTTCCAGACGCTCTTCATGTGAACTCTGTCGTTGTCATTGTGCCTGTAGGCCTGGCTGGAGGCCTGATACTTACAATAGTGATACTTATCATTGTTTGCAAGCGGAAACGTGGCAAAATCCGAGGTATGTTTTTCTTACAGCATGCGCACACACACACATACATGTGCATACACACACGGGTGCATCTCAAACAATTAGAATATCATTGAAAAGATCATTTTTTCTGTAATTTAATTCAAAGAGTGATTCATTACACATAATGTGAAAAATTTCAAGCCTTTTCTGTTTGAATTTTGATGATTACAGCTTACAGTTCATGAAAATAAAAAAAAAATCAGTATCTCAAAATATTAGAATATTAAATAAAACCAATCAAAAAAGGATTTGTAATAGAGAAATGTCGACCTTCTGAAAAGTATGTTCATTTATGCACTCAACACTTGGGGGTCCTCTTGCATCAATGACTGCATCAGTGCGGTGTGACACAGAGGCTGATAGTGGCCGTCAGCTTGTCACATACACATATACACATTTGCACACACACACACACACACAAACACACACACACACACACACACGCACACTCACGGATGCTATCTGTTGTGCTATGGTGTGAACTTGTATTGTTTCAGATACTGGACTGAGCATGAACACAAACACAAGCAAGACCGCCAAGGTAAGAGGAGTGATGAATCCACACGCATCACTTTAATAGACAAACAAATTAATTAATTAATTAATTAATTAATTAATTAATACAACATTTCTAAGTTATTCTAGATGTAACAGAATTGCTAATCAGCTGTTAGCAAGATGTCACCCTTCGCAAGATCTTCTTTGTCACTGTGCTCTCTCATGATAATTAATTTTGTTAATTTTGTTGTCAATTCCTCTGTTCAGATCAATGACATTCGGGCAGATGTGGCATGCGCAGAGCTGGGCTCCTCCAAGCTGCAGAGCAGATTCCAGCACCATGATAATTCAGACGAAGAAGAGCCTGACTACCAAAACCTGGGTGTCGAGGAAGACATCTACTGCAATCAAGTTGTCATTGAAAAGCAGAAAGTCAGGAGACACTGAGAGGTTTTCAGATCTGTGGGGCCAGTTTTATCTTAGGGAGGAGCTAACCAACACACTCTCCTGGGCTGCTGTGGTTTTTAAACAGCCCTCCCACTGTCGCATTGTAAAATACTTGAACTTTGAGCCAATTTACACACATTCTTTTTATTATTACCACCAGGGGTATTTTGTATTTTAAGGCATATTCATTCATTTTGCTCTGGACGTCCAGGGGATCCTCTCATTTTAACAGCATTACAGTCCTGAACCGTTAGCTATAACTATAACTATAATTTATTTTTACACTGTGGCTTTCACCTTCACACTGCTTATTACTACTTACTTGCAGTGTTGGTGATTTGAGATGAGATTAGATAATCCTTTGTTACTCCCACAACTGGGAATTTGCAGTGTTGCACAACAGCAAGCAGCACCAATGAAAAAAAAAAAAAAGAAATAAGATAAAAAAGAAAACATAAAAAGCAAGACATAATAAATCAGAGAGTAAACAAACAAGCAAACAAACAAACAAAACAAAACAAAAAAAACAAGATATAGTAAATGAGTAACCCTGCTGAATGGCTAGGTTCACATTATTGCACACTGTAAATACTGATATTGTACAGTTAATACGTTGATATTGCAGAAATAGGTGATATTGGTATATGTGAAGTGGCTGAATTGTAGCACTGAAAATGAATAATACATAAGTAAACTACCTAAATGGTTAAATTCACATTGTTGCACACAGGAGGTATCGATATTGCACTGTTTATACATTTACATTGTATTGCAATTATGAATGAATGTATTTTGTAAACCATATGCTTACAGAGCACTCTCAGTATAACAGCAGTACAACAGGTACTGTTTGGGCTCATCTTGAAAATCGGTGTGAGAAATCTAGCAGTTTATCTTCACAGGACATCATTTCCCACTGTCTGTTGAATCCACACAGCCGGTGGGTGGATTTTAATCAGAATGCAGCAGGGAAGCAGCCGCGGCATATGGTGAACATCAGGTGTGTGTGGATGCATACACAGCGACAGTGTGTGATGCATGTCAGATTAACACTTCTCGTCCAGCTGATCTCCATCTTTGTGATCATGCGGTTTCCACCTCTAACCCGCCTGTCTGCAACCTCAACGTTATTGTCCAACTCAGTGAGTCAAATCAATGCTATGAAACTTTGTTCTGAAATACACCAGGATGATAGAGCACCAAAAATGTGAGGCTGCTATATTTCAGATAAAACACAGAATGTAAAGTGCAGTTTTTTACCATCATCTCCTGCAAAGGACTGTGGTCAGACTTACAGTAACGCCGACCGCCTCTCTGTCCCAGGACACACCAGGGGAGAATTGTGGGTAAAGGTATATTTACTGTTGGATAGAAAAACTCCACAGTCTAGGTGGTAAAATAAACTCTGAAGACAGTAAACAAAGAAAGAACGTTTGTAACAGATGGGTGGGTTGTATGTGAAACCTCTAGATTTTGCCTAATTGAAGGAAAGGGAAGCTGAGAGAGGGTTACATAAAACCGCAGTCATAAAACCTCAGAAAATCCTCCCATCCTGTAGCAGTTAAAAGAGGAAGCAGGAGTTACTGCGATGTGACTCTGCCTCTGAAACGTCTGAGCCGTGAAGCACTAAAATATTACACTAATTACATTTTCAAACTTCACGAGGTCATTCCCAACACACATCGTCTTGACATGAGGTGTACCTGAGCAGTCAGAGGGGAGTACAGGGCTTCACACAGTCCCACTGTCTGCATGAACACCTGTTTCTGATTGTGGAAATTTCCAAACCAACATTGAAACAACAAACCCAAATTTGAGTATTAACTTATCTTGTTAGCTGTTGGGATTTGTGAACAAAATTGTTGTAATTACTTTCCAGCAGTTGACACAAGCACCAACACTGAGCTAGATGTGTAGATATGCCCAGGAATTAATCTGTTTTTGTTTGTTGTTGTTGTTGTTGTTGTTGTTGTTGTTTTGGAAATTCATGATGTGTACATTGTGGTTCAAACTCTTCAACTTTTCAAAGCATATCACTCCCCAAATTAATTAATCTCAAT
>OMLB01055020.1:0-10452 GCA_900302555.1 Myripristis jacobus
ATATATATATTATAGACCGTCAGATACCCCCAGATCTATATTCTCTATAGATAGTATAGGTATAGATCTGGGGGTGGCAGGCTCGGTCAGGTGATTTGTGTTTCAGCAACTCTCTGGATGTGCCTTGCAGTAGAAAAGTGTTGGTCATTCGATGACTTTATTTTGTGCATGTGGTGCAAAACTATTTACCCTACTTTGCTTTTGTACATACCATCAACGAATGGCCTGCACGGTCTTTAACAGTAATTGCTGTTGGTAAATGTAAAAAGCTACTGTTGGACATGCCTGCCTGTTTACAGCCAAAACAACAAAGTGAGTTTGGTGAAAGCTGCAGTACATTTTGCCCTCTGTGGTTGTTTTTACTGGCAGCTTGTGTTAACACAGGATCTTGTGTTCTCATGTTAGCTTGATGTGGGCAGTTTAGTTCAGCTGTAAGTGGCAGGTCTCAAATCCCAGCCGAGGTGTAACCTAAGCCTTTCAGAAGGTAATAAATTAGTGTAAATGTATCTGATCTGGTAAACTGTCAACCTCTTCATGATAGTCATGGCAGCAAAGCAAATATTAGCAGATGTTACAGGCTTTTCTCTGCATGTTTACTTGTATGCTTTGTCCCGTTTTGGCCTCTGTAAGTGAGAGTCGGTAGTGGCTTAGCTGTGAGTTAAACTACAGCTTGTATTAGAGAGTCTTGTCTGCTATTAGTGGACACAAAACAAAAGGTACAGCAATATGCTGTACCTTTAAAACAGGAATGGACAATAAAGTTGGCAGGGAAGTAGGGAAGTCCTCCAGCACCTTATTTTTGTTGGATCATTGCTGAATATTGGATAGTTCATTAAGTTCAACACGATTTGCCTGTGTATGTGGCTAGCTCTTTCAATCCTTGGCATGGCCAGGAAGGTGAATTACATCTAAGGTGTCCTACAACTTAGCCAGAGTGGCCCTTAAGCATGGCACTGATCCCCGAAATCTCCATGGATGTCATCAGCTGTATAAGCAGCTGATCCACTGAGACACCCAGACATTTCTAATGTAGACAGATAGATCAATCTCTTCTATATTCCACATCCGTTTATCTCCGGCTGTCTGTCTTCCTGAAACCCTTAAATCCTTCGACCCGCAACTGCCACTCAGGTTTAGAGAGAGAGCAAGCAAAGATCATGAAAATCTTTTTATCTTTTTTTTTTTTCCCTCAACAGATACATCTGCAGTGCAGAAGCTGATCACCTAATCCTGCCTCTGCCTGGAAGCTGTGAAATGGCTTAATTTTGGTCTACGGGGTGTATGCATGTGTGCATGTGTTTGTGTGTGTTTATTAGTGTGCAGATATGTATCATACATTTGAGAGTGTAAGTGTGACAGAACAAAACAGCCAGAGAATACATCATATCTCCCACATCATATGACTCATAAAGCCCAGCTAATACTTAAATCCTGCTGGTATTAACTGCTCCAATGTACCAAGTGTGTTGGGGGGTCCACTACTGCCGATCAGCTCAAGAAGTTCCATGCATGGTTCATTTTAATAGGGTCAGATACAGTGTTAACCTTTATAAAGCATTTGACCAAATGTCAGCTTGTTTTGAAAACCTTGTACCTTGTAAAACCTATACAGTGACTTTTACCCTTATTTAATGGCTCTACTTCATCTTCAGTTTTACACCTCAGTGTTCTCACGCCTGCTGCGTATCACCAGAAGGGAGAATGTAAACGGATAATTGAAAATATTTTCAACTTCAGGCCTTAATGTTCCATGATTTCCATCATTAGTTGTTCCGTCCTTCAAATCCAGAATAGTGTGTTTATGTCTCTCCATTAGAGTGGGGCTACCTGACCCAAGCCTGTTGGGCCAGGCTCAGACAAAAATTTGGGTTTTGGTCGGGTTTGGGTCAGGTTCAGTCACATCCTGTATAGTGCTGGAGCTTACATGATGGCAATGAAGGCAACATGTAGGCTATTTCAGATGGTAAATGTGTCCTAATGATGGAGGACAAGCAAAATCTGTCACTTCCCTAGCGCGTCACAACAAGTCCCAAAAGAACACTTTTAGCACATAAACAAATATGAACAAAGTATAGTATGCCAATATGAAAAAAAGAAAAACTCCTGATACCTTTGTCATGTAATTAAAATTATTTGTGAAAGTACTAGGCACAAGGCTACTATGCAGAAGTTTCCTGGGGATGCTATTGACCGGAACTACTTTCCAATTCAAATAGAAAAATAACAATAAAAAAGGGAATTTAATGTCCTCAAAAATGGGTGCCAGGACCTGTAGTTTTTTATACTGGTATAATCTGCTTTGTTTGTGTGTTGTTGATGTGTTAAAAGTATTATTTTGGCAGCTGTTTTGTTGCACTATGGAAGTGAATGGAGACATAGAAAGTCCAGCTCTGGACTTTGATGTGATTGGCTCAGAATCAGACAGAATGTACAGCGGGCAGTTACATACAGGAAACCAAAGCCTGTATTATAACTGAGATGTTAAAATGTGAATGTTTCCTTGTCTCCATAACATACTCAATAGCCTTGCTCTACAAGCAGGCCAAATGGGCTTTGTCCAGGTTATATGGTTTCCTTTAAACAAGCATTTCAGTGATTAAATTAATATTTTATTGTTTTTGACAAGGAAAAGCAAATGCAAATGAAGTCACTTTTAATTAAATTTTTCAAATGAAAAATGACTTCATTTTCTAGTTAGAGCATTTTCACTCTTTCATTCTTTTTTATTCTTTTGTATACAAAATAAAGTGCATACTTATGTACAGCTTATACACCCACATTCAAATCCAGTTATCTATATATAGATATAGATAGATAGATAGATGGATAGATAGAGATATCCACACCACGTGTTACTATAATGATGAATGTTGGTCTTCATCATTTGATATTCCTCTAGTCTTTGTTTTTCAGTTTCATACCCTCCTTATATTTCTTTTTAAGATGAATTATGCGACAGCAACTCTTCTGTTCTTGCCTTAATGAATCCCTCATCTTTCCACCACACACTGAGATATAAATTGGTTTCAAGGTGGTTTCAAGATTTTTAAAGTTATGTCCTGCTATCCCCTCGTCTCAAAGTGAATAATACTGAGGTACAGTAGCTCTGGCAAGTCCTGCTACCAAGGAGTTTCAGCTGGTTGTTTTTCAAATTTATAGCTTCAACAATTTTAAGAAATATGACCTTCTGTCTTTTAATGAGAGAACACACAGTAGGTGACCTCTTCATTGACAGGAAAAGAATCATGTTAGTCCTTTTTTTTTTAGATGTCACACGCTGGGATGAAAAAGAGAGATAAGGTTTATATTGTTTCCTTCAACACGTCTTTTAAAGCAATCACTTGCAGAGGCTCTCATCTTTTTTTATTTCTTTTTTTTTTATTTTTTCAACCTTCCCTCCAATCAGACAATCAGATAACCTTTGGGTCTGTTAGTGAGCCTGCAGCAGATAGTTTGTTTGGTCCAGATGGTGGGAGGATTGGGCAGAGACACAAGCAACATTTCTGTCTAACAAACATTGTGCTGTTAAGATCTGTTTGAACACTTAATCTGTGAGATATTTTTTTCATTGGGGCGGTGGTAGCCTGGAGGTAAGACAGACTGTCTTGCTATTGATCACCAGCTTGAAACCGAGACTAACTGCAGAAATGTTACAGAGACATGCAGTAAAATGTAACTCCAACATTCTGGGTTCAAATCCAGCTGAGGACCTTTGCTGCATGTCACCACCCTCTCTCTCCCAATGTCTGTCTCTGCTTGAAACTTAAAAAAGAGGCAAAGATGTCACAAAACTGGTGCAAGTTTGTTGCAATACAGAGCATAATCTATGAAAATAGCTGGTCCACACATATGCTTGCTGTTGTATGCCAGATTGGCAGAGTATGCTATTAAGCCATGGATATCTGACAAAATTCACTGAATTTTTTCCAAAAACTTTAAAATGAAATTACATGAAAATTACCATAAAATTGCCACAAAAAACAAGAACAATAAAACATTTGGAGCACAGAAGCTAATCAAATTAATTAATTAATAATTAATACAGTTAATACATTTTGAAAAACTAGTAAAAAAAAATCCAAGCAAATGACCAGAATTAAGCAGAACATTAATAAAAAAAAATGAGCAGAAAATTACAAAAAAAGAAAAAAGGAAAAAAAAAGCCACATCTTGGCTATTCTGTAAAACTGGGCCTTCAAATTTGTATTCAGCACTTTACTTCGTTTTCAAGTGTGTTTTATTCTGAATCACATGATTCTCGATGGTGTTTGAAGGCAACATCTCCTGCCACTGCAGTGACAGTTGGCATGGTGAAAAATAACTCAGGAAAATCTTGGATGGAAATATTGGACTTCTGGACCCTCTGTACAGTCTTTTGGCATCATTACACTTGGATTATGCTGCGTAATCTAATGTTGGTTTTTGACCTTATTGGAAGTCTAAAAATGCTGTTCAGTCCAGCTGGTTTGTAGAAAGCTGAAGTTTAGCTGTGCCAGTTTCCCAGATGTGTGTTATATTGACATGAAAACTTCACCAGTGCTTGCAAATGAAATGAAGGTGGGTGGTAAATTACAAAAAAGGGTACTTGTTATTTGTCATTTATTTAAATAAGTACTTAAACACCTTAAAGGCCCCATGGTGTACACTTTTTCAGGGTTTTATTTTAACTGTTGATATCCCTAGCATGATGTATTTGTGGTTTTGAGTACCTGTGGTGTGCTAAATATAGTTTTACAGCTCCTCTTTCTTGCCTTTATAGAGTGGTGAAGTCCCGCCCTTCCACTTCTGGTACATGGGCCCTCAAAAGCAAAAAATTATCAATGCGATTCAATGGGTAGATAAAAATTATTTTCTGGTCCCGTTTGAATTGTGCCATGGATTTCACATATGTTGTTTGTGATATTTAAAGATAATTTTTCACGCAAAGAAGACTACAATTTAGCGCGAAGAATTTTGATAATGTTAGGTTTTGTGTGAGCCCGCTTTGTGAACTACAACTCTTCGCTGCTCTCGACGCGAATGATATACGTCACCACCCGCACTGGAAGCCTACAACAGACATGGCGATTTCTCTGCTCCACTTCACCGCCTTTTTCCAAGGGGCAGGATAAAAGCATTGAAAGGGGGGAGAATCATTACAAGTCGGGGCATCTTGACTTGAATCTGGATGGAGAAGAAAGGGAGGGAAAGGGTGATGACGTGACACACGCGACACAGCATGTAGTCTTTCTAATTGTGTTTTCTCAACAGCATTTAACTGAACAATGGCGCAATAAACGGTCAAACTCTTGACATGAAAAATGATCATTTAAGCCTATAAACAACATTTGTGTAATCCATGGCATGACGACGGAGGGATCAGAAAATAATTATTTTCTGTCCATTGAACACCATTCATTTTTTTCGCTCCGAAATGTCCCATGGGGGTCCACCGGAAGGGGCAGGACTTCACCACTCTATTGACCCGACTAAAAGACAACCCTGATTTTAAGACGACCCCTCTTTTTCAATACCTTTTTTTGGAAAAATACTTTTTATATGGACATTCGGCGACACCAGCCCATGCTAGCTTTAAACTAAGTGCGGGGTATGTTGAGCTCTGTAGCAACTTCAAGTGCTTTTTGCTGCATCACAGTCCTTCACTACGTTTCTCATTCACAAAATCGCACACCCTCCTGTCAGTCTCGTTGAATCGACCAGTTTTTGGACCACGAAAAGCCCTTCTCTGGCTGTGGGCATTTTTTAGCTCTTCTTTCTGAGACCGCCACCGTCTCACAATGCACTCAGGGCCATTTGCTCCGCATCGTACTAAAGCAAAAATGCCCCTCTCCCCAGTCCCCGGCTGGCCTTCACTCACATTACCTAAAGCCCAAATGCGCTCAAGCGCAATTGCCTCCGGTATGCACGTCATCACGTTGACATAAGACAACAGGCATGGTCCGACGTCCTCATAAATCAATATAGTTCAAATACATTCATCATGTCTTCCTTTAAAAATACATTTTTGTTTCTTTTAATCAGACACAGGTTAAGGGGTGTTTATTTACCTTGACAGTTTCGGAGGTAGCTTCAGAAAGCGTCCAACTGACAGCCGGAGCAGCATGTCAGCTGGCTGCTACATTCCACTGGGTGGCGGCGCACACCGGCCGGCCCACCTGATGCCGGCCGGTGCTGCAGCCGGCACCGAGCCCACCCGGTCAGGTCTGCCGGATCTGACAGGTGCGCGGCGCACACAGACTGCCATATATACCTTTCATCATCATAAATCAACTTTTGTTTATACGTGGTTGCAGCAGCACAATGGACAGCGACACAGGCAACATGGTTGATTATTGATTGCGCAACGCAGCTATTCAGCGGTAATCGCGCTGCGCGCATTAAATTATTTTGCAGAGGCAGGAGAAAAGTTGCATGATTTACGTTGTATCCATGTTCGCGCGCTGCATGCGTGACCGCACGTGTGCTCGTGCATGAACGCCCGTACCGTGCCGGAGCACACCCCTTCCAACAGTGCCAGAGCAGGGGAAGTGTACTGTATTCAAGCACGGAACATATACAAGTACAATACATGTGTATTTGCTTAGACCCCCAATATTAGACGAGGGTGTTTTTTCAGGGCATTTTCAATGGAAAAAATATCGTCTTATATTCAGATCAATATGGTAATAACTATGAACACCTTCGTTATTCTTCTATATGATACATTAAAGGACCAAACCAGTAATTTTGAATGTCTGGCCCAGTTACGACGCTACAGTTTCCTCGCATTTTACATCGCAACAAACCATTTTGCAAATCATGCAGGGGTACTAAAGATTTCACAATATATCATTAAAGTCCCTCCACTGTCAAATTTGAATTTTTGAAACAGCCACCTTATAATGTTCTCCTTCTGTGGCTAACAAAGTAGTCAATATTCATAAACCACAGAACTGATAATTGGCTGGGTACAGCAAATGTTTCCCCAGGAACTATTTTCTAGCAGAGGGAACATTTCACCCAATTTCACGTCATCAAAACTCAACAGTGCTGCTGCTTTTAGGAAAACTAATGTGGACGACTTTATTACAGTGATGGAATACTGGCGTGAAGAAAGTTTGAAGTCTCTGAAAGTTCATTTTCATATCATAGTGGAATGAATGGAAACCAATGGCTGGATCTAAGGTAGGAAAACTGATACTGGAGTTCTAAAATAGGACTGCTTGCTTTAGGAAAAGATTAGTAGAAACATTAAGGCATTTTGTAGATAACATGCTAAACATGCAAAATCATTGGTATGGCCCTTAAAGATGTTTTCTCTTCTAACTTTAGCATAACCAATGAGAGAAGTAGCATCAGTTGCTAGGTAACAGACATAAAAGTTGTTAAGCAATGTTGGAATGACTATTTTGGATTTCCTAACCTGAGATAAGAAATGATGAGGTAAGATAGGATAGGATTCCTTAGGTTAATTAGAATTTGCTTCTGTAATATGAAATTGGGAAAAATCCTTTCTTAGTCCTCCCGTTTTAACTCAAGATTTAAGATAGGAAGTCTCTGTCAAACAGCCCCTGGTCCTGAAATGAAATAAGTGGACACTGTAACCAGACTGAGTGGCAGTAATAGTTGTAGTTGTTGTAGTAGTTTCAATGACATTTCAGTGAATTTTCTGAATGTTGACAAAAACATGCAGGGTGAAATGCTGGATACTTGTCATTTCTGGTAGTCTTGGGTTATATAATAACATACTGAATACATAAAGTGATTATGTATGATATGCTGCCAGGACATGAATCCGCTACTAGCACTGGTATCTGACTTGAAAACCCCACAGGGTCTAAATCTAATCACAAAAGTAATATTACTTTTTCTTGATCTTGGCAGCATCTTTGGTGATAAGCAGTCATTACATTGGTGCTTTGCCGTGGCCCAACATACTGTAATAATACACAAATCCAGACAAGTGGGAGGAGGTAAACAAGTTGCCATTACTGTGGTGGCGTCTCCGGGCCTTTTACCTTTACCCTTTTCAATTTAACTTTCCTTTTCTTTCATGGTTGATGCCATGAGCAATTTCCAAGTATTATTTAAAAATTGAGTAGGATACATACCCACACCTTGAACCGTTAGTAGAGGCCACTGCCAAATGTCGTCAGTCCAACAATCCATCTTTCACTGTCAACTGTAATGATTTCTATCAATTTGCACTGTTGCTAGATTTTCTTTAGAGGGGGAAATAACACATTTCAAGATAAAAATTTAAAAAAATTAAGTAGTCATAGTAACACGCATAGGCCCTGAAGTGATTTTTTACCTAAGGCACCCAAATGTCAGGGGACAGCAGCGATTTCATTTACCCCCCAACCACATGTCCATTGTGTTTCACTGGTTCTCTTTAGACCCTTACATCGTCATCTATAACGGATGAAGCAGGCCTGTCCCAAACCTAAGTCCAACAGCTAGTCACAAAGCTCTACAAGTTATAGTATTGTGCCATAATAAAAAAATGTTATACAACACATTAAATGCAGTTCATTATGTATTTCTGATGTGGTGTCAGCTGACTGGAACTGGGACCAGAGAGCAAAAAATCCTTTCTGATAGGCTCCCCCTCAGTTTTCTTGCTCAAAGTGTAACCGGTGAGTTAAATAGACCACTGTCCAGCGTGTTCTCACACCTGTCCCTGGAAATAAATACACATAACTTTAGCACAGTCTTCCTTTTCCACTGTTTCCTGGTGTGCCTCGTTTTCCTGCATGGCTTCCTAATTCCCTGGCGGAGGTATGTGGCATGCGCTGAGTGCGAGGATAGCATGGCATTTTTTTTATATCGGTCATTACGTGTATGACCTACATTTCAGATTGGTGTTCAGCAGTGGGTGACGGTGCATGGAATGAGCCAGCATAGTTTTTGAAGTAGTTGCTACAGTCAAGGTAGCATTTCTTAATGTAACAGTGACTGTGTGTATGTGTGTGTGTTGACAAATGGTAACTCATTCCTAGAGGTTGCCACTGCTGCTTTGTCTGCCTTATTTCAGAACTTGAGAAAAACAGTTTTGCATTTTATTGTAATCTATTTATTAATTTGGTTTGGTTTTAATAGACTTTACCTGCTTTTATCTAGGGGCCTGTGTCTATGTTCACCATTCTGGGGTTTTAGCTAGGCTGGACCTGGGGTGCGTGTGTTTGGCAAGTGGCCTTTTACTTTATTGTGTCACTTGTGGCTTGCATACATTGATGTGTGCCTTGAATTGGTTGAAAGTTTAAGCCTGTGTGTGGTTTCTATTGGTTTGTGGTGGGTTTCTTATGCCATTGTCTCAAAGCACCTCTTGTTTCCAGGCTTAGCTGACCCCCTTTGTCAGGTGACACAGTACTAACACTGTAAAGCACTGCTGCCTTTAATTCTGGCCATTTATGATTAGCAGTGTGTTTTATTTTATTTATTTGTAAAACAAATCTTCTCATTTGATATAAAATACACGTCTCTGAATCCATTTGTGAATTTACCTGTGTGGTGGAAACCCCCAAATTACAAGTTACAGTTTTTCTTAGCTGACTCATATTAGTACAGTGGTTATATTCTTTGGGTGAGAGTGGCGTCCCAAGGTGGCATTGTCATCCTTTCAACATAATGTGATAACTGAGCTGGACCATATTTTGACGTTGTTACCAGGGTTCTAAATTCACTTTTTTGATCACCAGCCAATCAGAATTTCCACTAACCAAATTTTTTCCGGTGAAAATAAGAGAGATTATGAGTTCCACTGAATGCATTTGATCATTTTATAAACATCATTGGCATGAAAAATGCACAGAAAGAGCAAACATTTCATTTTGGTAATTTCCGAGACTTTGTAAAGTTTCTGAAGAAAATTTGAATGTGCTTGCCACCCTTACGACCGCCTGGGCATGCACTAAACCACCAGCCCTATGCAGTTTGAAGGTTGTGGAGTGTTGTTGTTCTTGCCCAGGCGGGGAGTTAAGTTTAAGTTTAAGTTTATTTAAAGGAAAAGTCACAATGCAACATTACAGTTCCACATAGACTAGCCTGACTCAGTTCAAGAACTGTTTTTCAGCAGGTTCCCATGATAAAACATCTCAAATACATCAAGTACATTAAGTGCATAATGGACATACAAGAGGACAGATAAACATAAAATCAGAGTTGAACCCTGGGGGTATTTAACAATATGTTAAATTATTATTATTAATTTAACAATGTAAATTACTTATCAAACAGACCTAACAATTCAGCTACCAATGAATGAGCAGTAGTATGCATGTGATAACATAGATTGAAAAATAAGCCAAAGTGATACCGCTTCTCTGAATAGACAAGCTAAGCCAGTGTGCTGCTGTTAGCCAGTGAAAATAGTCCGGAGTGGCAGCTCTTCGCTTTGTTACACAATCTATGTCAGTGTGCTGCTGAAGTCTGGAAATCCTCTTTGCCTTTGCCAGACACACGTTCATATTC
>OMLB01055023.1:14373-30367 GCA_900302555.1 Myripristis jacobus
ATTTACGGCCCATGTCCAAAAGAGAAACTGTCCTGTCCACAACATGTGGGAGTGACCTTGCATTGATGATGGATCATAGCGGACCAGTCTCAGATTAATTTCATCACTTCCTGGCCAGTGAGAACATCTCATTCACGTCAGTCTCGTCTACAGTAGGTGTCCTGGCACAAGGAGCTCAATGGATGGCTCTCTTTGAAGCCAAGCATGGTTTAGGAGGTGAAGGAGGCCTGGGCAAGCCACAAACTGGTGATGAATGACTTCACTGATCCACTACTGTCTATTTTTGTCCCCTAATCCAAGTGGGAATGCCCACATCAAAGCCTGGCTCGTTCCTAAGAGGAATTCCCCTCATACTTGGACATGCAAATGAGTAGGGCCTCCTCCAGGCCCCCACACCTGATTGAGGCGTGCGTCGCCATTGCCAAAGACGTGCCATGGGAATTACATACCAAGGGATGGCATCCAATTGGACCAAACTCTCCCTAAGCAATTTGCTTTGGCTTTATTCACTGGCATAGACAGGCATGGCAGCACTTCCTTTATTTCACGGCCTTGCCGCAAGATTTCTGGCTGGACCCCGCTTGGAAGCCATATTATGGCTGAGAGAGGAGGAAAAGGGGGATTTGGTTTTTACAAAAGAATAGAGCATGGAACCGTGTCAGTGTCTCTGCTCATTCAGGTTTTTGGGATGTTTTCACTTGTTGCCGAAGCTTATGATAAGATGGAAATAGAGGAGGTGTTCCTGATTCTCCTCCTGTTCCTGATCCTATTTGAACAAAACAATTATAGATGCTCTGAGTTAGCATTGCAAAACAAGTTTTCACTTCTCAGTGACAAAGAAAAACATGCATGTGATAATCTAAAGCTATTACTACATTGCTAATTAAATTGTCTCTTTCAATGCTTCCTACATACATAAAAAGGGGGGAAAAAACAGTGTTCTTTTCGTAAAATGTATTCTCTCACTGTTCAGTGTCTGCTGTTCATGCTGTATATCTGCTGTGTCTGTGTGTGTGTACGGCTTCATAAAATCACCTTCCCTCATCTGAGAGCCCAATATATTAACCAATCTGCCAAGAGTACATTCAAAAACATTCCTCTTGCACACTTTAAACTGCTCTTCAACACACCCATACAAAGTAATATCACACTTTTAAATACAAAATATTTCACAGAGCAGTGAAAAACATAAATACAAAAAGGTGAAAACGGGTGAAAACAGAAAGAAATCACCTCGCATGAAAAGATTATTATGAATGTGATGAGACTGATAGTTCCAGTAATTCTTAGAGCAAGTCAAGGTTTCACTGCTCCAAAATGAGTTGGTCCTCCCACGACACGTTGCTGTGCTCCAGATGAGACGGAGTAAAGAAGAATGTCAGCCAGTTCCCTGGACATCACAGCCAATGAAATGGCAGGGGAACATGGCAAGAATAATAGATATTTCTGCAAGCAATTCTTAGTGGGAGAGGGAATTTATGTACATGTAGATGAGGAGGAAGAAAACGGGTCAGTGACTGCTATGGACCATATTTTGGAGAGCAAACCTGGCTGAGGGAGCCAGAGCGTAGGTTTAATTTCTGCTCAGCCATGCATTCAGCAGCAGGAACAGCAGAAGCTTGCTATCACTGCGACTATAGCAAAACGCCAGGAATCTCTTCAAGTTGGGGTCATAAAGTGGGTCTTCCTTCCTTGTAGATAATGAGATAGCAGATAGGCGAGTGCTATAGAGAGCATCTTTCATGGTAAGCTCTGATATGTGACTCCAAGACCCCCGTGACTTCACGCTTTAGTTTGGCTCGGCTCGCACGCCCATTCTGTAATTAATATGTCTTAATTGCCCTGCTGCTCCGGTCGCTGTCCCAACATTATTTCTCCACTCTCTGCAGATTTAACATTTGAAAATCTCTTCAATCAGTGTGCAGAGGGGAACGGCAGAACCATGAAGCTTTTGTACTGCAAACAAAATGGACAAAACAGCCACAACATGGTCTCTTGTCTTGTCATCAGAGGAATTATTTTTTTATTACTTTTAGCAAAGAAGCGGGGCTGCCATCCAATCCACAAAATTCAATTAAATTTAAGGTGTACTTTGTAAAATTGGGGGAGGTTAAATTTAAATGATAAATTGTGTGTTTATTTCAGTTTTTATTATGGGTATCGAAAGGTTCTCACTTAAATCAACCCTGAGCAATTTTGCAGTTGTATCTCTTTAAACATCAACTTTCATTTTCATCTTCATCACCTTTTTTCCCCACATAGAAATATAGTCCATTCAATTTGAATAAGTGCACAGTTGAAGGATTTACAGTTTTTTAAGTCGTATGAGTCAAACTCCACACCTTGTTCTTTGGCAAAATGCCGCTCTTTCCTCACACACTAGGATTCCCCACCCAGAAAAACCCTGGCTGGCAGATTTGTGCCTTTCTTGTGGTCCTTTCATAGAGCAGAGAATGCTGCTGAAAGGCAGGGCAGGCTTCCTCACTGCCCCGGGACCAGTCCAAATTGTAATCCTATTCCTCTGTTTATCAAAAAGAGGGAGAGAGCAGAGAGAGGGAGGCATTGAGCTGACAGCTTGATTGTGATGCTCCTGTCTGATAACTCAGCTAACCTTATCCATCTATTTCACCTCAACCTTGCAGCCATGTCCCCAACCCCCTTCCACCTGCTTCGCTCCAGTCCTCTACCCTGTGAGAGGCCACACACACAGACGCGCACACGCATACGCACATGCACACACACTCACACATACACAGATGTACACACTCTCTTCTCTTTCTTTCTCTCTCTCTCTTTCCCTCATACACACACACAAATAATCACTGCACACCTCTGACCCCTTTATCGAGTGTCGGTGTTAATCCTCATCTCTCTGCTCAATGCAGAGCACAATCACAGAGACCCGCAGGACCTGCAGTTAGCACTGTGGTTAAGTAGCCCACGGTGAAGAAGTCTGTGATAAAGGTGGCACAAAGGGTCAGTAGCTGCTAGGAGCACAGGCCCAGGCCGATGACTGGCCATGGCCTTGAGACAGGACAAAGAGGCGGGGTGCGGGAGGACGCACAGAGTAATAGAGGGATTGAAGAGGAAGTGGAGGACAAAGAGAGAATGTGCACAGCGCTCAGGTTAGGGTAATATACCAGGATAATATGATGTTCAGCAGGGGGAGTGGAGACAGTACAGCATGAGTGTTCATAGAAATAGCCAGCTACAGTATGTAAAGGTGTTTATCATTATCACGGCTGTACAGTGCTGAATGGATTGGAGGTCAGAATCCCACATACTGTATGAATCTGGAGTTGAAAAAGCGTGTACATTAGTCAGCCTGGCAGGCGTCAGATGACAAGAAACAATGTCAGACTAACGCCAGTTAACTTAACGGATGTTTTGCAATTAAGATCATCTAATTACTGTATAATGAAAAATTACACAGTTCCCGTTAAATTGGACTTGCAGCGGATTTTTACATTGATGGACTGCGGAGAGTTGATAAGTAACATATTGAAATTGAAGCCATTTGCTGGTTTTATGTTAACATCCTGCGACTGTGATTTAGTAAATCAATCAAACGCGGTACAGGTAGCTTTAATGATATTCTCATATGTTCAGAAAACATTCATCTTCCCTGCTCATACCCCTGTTGCCCACTCTTAGGATTGTCCTTGGGACACTCACAAGACACATGACATGCACCCACCAACACAGAGACACAGGGAAACACACACACAATCACACACACACACACACACACACACACTCACGCATAGACACACAGACACACAGACACACTGCTACATGCACACACACACACACACACTAGACAGCTCCACTGTCAGAGATAAATGATGCCTGACACTGTGGCCTGGAGAAATGGGCTGACTGAGCAGCAGTGAGATGAAGATACTTCTCACAAAGGTACCCTGAGCCAAACAAGCAGTGTCCCTGGGAAACCTGGACGCTGACTTCTGTTGCTTGAGGGCCACATGTCAGTCAAAACAACCTCCAAACAACTACTTTGAAAGCTGACGAAGTTTAT
Source organism: Myripristis jacobus (assembly GCA_900302555.1). NCBI lineage: Eukaryota > Metazoa > Chordata > Actinopteri > Holocentriformes > Holocentridae > Myripristis > Myripristis jacobus. Next base: position 18,410 of record OMLB01055023.1, read on the forward strand.
CACATGAGCTTGAGCCACAAACTTGCAGATTCACAACTTTATGGTAAGGTTAGTATCATGACTTTTATAAAGAGGTACAATAACTGGCATCTCTGATTATAAATAAATTAGGACATATGCATCAATTTTATATTTTTGCATTTATTATTGTACTTTTCTTATACTGAGGCATTTTTATAAATATAACATTTTTGGGAGCCAATGCTCTCCTCTAATTCTGATGACTATGACTAATTTGAGTTCAAGAAGATACAGGAGACTTTTAATGCGATGTCTTTCTTTTGTCCTGAGAAACAATAGCGGCGGTTGCCCAGGGGCCTCTTGGTGTTGTGGGAGTCGCAGACGCAGACAGGAAGGGAGGGTAATATTCAATGTTCAGAGGCTTCCTATCCCCTTTAGGATGATCGGATCAGTCAGTCAGGCGGCCCTCTGCGGGCCCCAGGTCAAGGGCCACGCCAGTCAGGCAAGACACAACAGCGGTCTTGTCTCAAAGTGCTGGGTAATTGTGTAAATTGCATTCAGAGGTACTGTTAACCATCATGTTGAAAGCTTTATCACACTATGAAATGGGAGACAATGACATCCTCTGATGAAAGAGTTAGCTGAAAGAAAGAAAGAAAGAAAGAAAGAAAGAAAGAAAGAAAGAAAGAAAGAAAGAAAGAAAGAAAGAAAGAAAGAAAGAAAGAAAGAAAGAAAGAAAGAAAAATCTGTGTAAAACTGCTCCAAGTGCCTCCTTCTAAAAATATCTGCAGAGGGAGGGAGGATAGAAAAGTGTGAGAGTGTGAGAGAAAAAGGAAACAGGCCTTTGACGACTTTAAAGAGAAAGAGGCTGTGGAGTGAACGGGAGAAAATGTTTACTCAGGGAATTAGTTCAGGATCATTGTGTGCGCGCAGGGCTTTAGTTCCCTGGCTCCATTTCAAGGCCCAAGTGGCTCAACTGGAGCTCCCTCCAGGGCAGGCCTAATTATCACAGGGCTAGGGCCATTAAAATGCTTAACTAACCTCGTTTCTCCAAAACGCACAGATTAACGCCAGCCTCCAGCAAAGTGTCGGGAATAACCCTGCTGCCTAATACCCTCTTTGATTTTTTTTTTTCTAGAGTGGAGAGGCGAGGCAGAGGACTGGTGTGGTAATAGTTATGGATGGCTGTGGATACTGAAAGTTAAGGCCCATCAGCCCACCCTTCCACTGAAAGCGCTGCACAAGTTACAAGAAGCATGTAAAGATGCATAGGAAGCATATATGGCCATTTTGATACGGCTACTTTGAGCAGAACACAGGTCATGATGTGCACAGGAGCTCATCAGAATTGTTGACTGCTACTTAGAGATGTGATCACTACCTATTATATACTGTTATCACACCCTTCACTGCCATTAAAATGGAATTACATAGCCGCCGTTAATACCACAACACTAAAGTGCCACACAGTACTGTCGGCACACCTGCCGTTCTTATCTGCCTGGGCACTGAGGTTTGGAAATTGAGTTCATTTTTTCCAATTAGAGACTGCATGATTACATATGGTGGAGTGCACATGATCTCTGAGAAAACATAGCTCTCATGAAATCCAACCTGAACACACTCTAACACCAACTTTAGTTTAATTAAGGCAATCTTACAATAAGGAAACTTTACCCAAAAAAGCATCAAAGCATTGCCTTTGCAGGACAGCTTTTATATGTTAATCTAATAGTTACGCAAAAGGAGTAAAAGGTCAGCTCTGACAGCAAAACAGAAATTTGTCCTTTAACAGTAGGCAGTTGCTTTTGATAGAGTGGAAGTTTATTTGCAAAACCTTTAGACTCAGCGACTAACTGATGTGGTTAGTTTCCATCACCCGAATTTACTTGATCGGTTCTTTTGCTGGCTCATCAGTGATATTTAGATTATTCTGTTAGATCAAAACATGTTTTAGCAAAAGCAACATACCTTTAAAATGTAATGCTCATATCAGGATATTAATAACATATTTTAGGGCTGGGCAATTATGGACAAAATCAAACATCATAATATATGACCGAATACCTCAATATCAATATTGTGGTGATTTTGGAGGAATGACTATTGGTTCTTTCAAAAGTTATTTATAAACACAATCATTGGTAATGTTGATAAGATGACCAAACAGGTAGACGCAAATAATACAGAACAGCTAGAACAGTCTAATGAGCTCAGAAAATTGTATCGCTTTGCTGTAATGCAGCCTTTAAAACCAGGGAAAGTAAACACTTATGTAATATTAGGATTTTCAAAATTCGAGATGATATTAAGTGTCATATCATGATACTGACATAATATCAATATATTACCTAAACAAAGCCTAAAGGAGACACAACTTAAATGGACAGTTCAACAATTAAAAAAAAAAAATTATATTGTTTCACTTGCCCTCCCTAGCTGTTATGTAAGACATTCTTAAAAATAACCGGCGTAATCCAGCCAAATAGGTTTAATATCACTTACAAATCTGGCACATATGGCCGCAGAGTGCACACGGATGACAGTTTTGCTCATATTATTGTTTATGATAATTTTTCGTGTTATATCTGTAACATCCGGTAACTTCTGCAGTTCCTGTATCACTTTGCAGCTGAGCTGCAGTAGTCACCACAGAGATGGAAGTAGATAGCCTGAGTTTGCTATGATTTTTTTTTCTTTTTTGAACACATGTGCACCTGAAGGAGGACAAAAATAACAAGTTTTTCCAGAGAATTAAAATACAGCAAATAATGTTGTAGTTAGCTTCTTCATTTCGCCCCCCTCTAGCGCACAGGTTTCACGTACCTTTCAAGCACCTGCCAGCCACCGTTGTAACTGGGGCTCAGCACTGGCATTGCCAATCGGAAATTATTAAACTATCATACCAAAGCCTTAAAATTATAATATTTTCAAGAAATTATCATGCAAGACCAAATGAAGAGAAACCATAGGTGTTAATGTGTAATTTCACCACAGCCAATTCCAACATTCCAAATGGGAGGAGAAAACATTTCATTTGCTCGAAGGTTGGCTACACCTTGAGGAAGGAAGGCAACGAGCGGAAGACCAATATCCTCTCATGGATGTACGTATGTCATGCAGCAACAAGGATAAAAGATTGGCTGGATGCTTGCGATGTATGATGGGATTTCTCTAACACTATTTGTGACTATTAAAAAGAAAAACTTCTCCTAAATCCGCAGTCAGGAAAAGTCAAAGTTAATTCATTCATTATTCCGTTATTTGGAGCATTTGGAGCATCCGGCCAGTATCCAGTGCTCAGTAACAATGAGAGGAAGATGGTACCACCACATCTAGGGGATGAATTGTCCCTCTAAATGGAACAAAAGGTGTGTGTTTGTGTGTTGTTGACATGCCTATATCCACAACTTATGTTGCAATCGTAGCATCTAGGAATCTTGGAAACCTCCACGTTCCACGTGCCATCCAAACTGCAGTGACACAGTGGCTAAACCTGAGGACGCTGCTAGCACCTGACCTCAACTGTGCATTTAAAACTTATAATATAATTTGTGCATGTATCAGAGTAAAAAGAAATTATTCCAAAATGTTCATTTCATTTTCACATTTGGAGAGCGCTGTTTCATTAGAGCCCGATTCAACACAGAGTGGTGACAGCAGTGACAATGACCTCTTCTTCCCACTGCGTATTAAACAGATCTCCATAAAAGCAAGGCTAGGTAACAGTACGGGATTATGAGTATGAAAGATGAACTAATTTGTTTTACTGAACTGCTTTTTTCAAGGATAACTCACATTCAAATCTCCATTTGACTTTGATGAGTTTCTACTGCTCACTCAAAGTAATTATTGTACAATTATAATTGATGGCAATATCTGTTCCCGTCACAGCCAGCACAGGCCAGTGTTTTGGATAAAAACACCACCACCACTGACTGAATTCACCACTTTCATGTATAATCTAGTGTGTTTTTGATTATGAGTAAGAGCGAGAGTGTAAAAGTGTTAATGGCTCCTATGGGACCTTCATATGCTGCCAAACTTTTCCAGACTCTGTACGTTCACAATTAATCAGAGAGATATGTCTAAAAGATATGTCTAAAAGATGTGACATGAAACTCCTAACCTAAACTTGGCAAAGTGATACTTAACCTTTGTGAAATGCCCTCTCTGGCTTGCCTCACCCCACCCTGCATCATTTAAAACACTCACTGTGCAGCACCTACTCACATCTCTCCAGTGGTGGGTGACATTTTAACTCAACAGGCTGCCACAGTTAATGCAAGTATTTTTTTTTTTTATATTTGCATCAGTATATAAAATATGTTATACCATACAAAATTCTATTTCGTTTGCAAAATCTTAAATTAACACATGTATTGAACAGGAAATCAGGTCATTTGTATGCAGTGTTTTATATAATGAATATAATTAATCTTGGCAATAAGGCCCCACGCCTATACAGATGCCGATCATGTTTTAGCAATGCTCTAAATGAATTTGTTGTGCTACCCACTTTGTCTTTCAGGCATTGAGAGGACATGAATTACATGTCTGAGAGTAGGATCACAGTCTTTGTTGAGGGTAACAGATGAGGATTCATCAGTTTATTCAAACAAGTGTTGGGAAATCAGTGAAACACAGCATCATAATTCTTTTTCAAAAACCATGTTCTTTTTAAATTTACTGAGGTTTCATAAGGGATTTACACTGAACTCTTTGCACAAACCCAAACTGGAAGACTAGACGGGATTGGCTTGTTCCCTTTCAAAGATCGTTGAGGTTACAGCTTTCCAAAACCAGCAACTCAAGGAAAGTGATGGAATAAGAGAAATGTTTAAGATTAGTTAACCTAAAGCAATATTTCGCATTGACAGAACATTTTTACATTGTTTTACACACATACTGCAATCTGAATTCCACAATCTGAACTGTAAATCTAAATTTGATGTGCAGCTTCATGTCACAGATTAATGTTTGTCTCCTATTTTTCTGTTTGTTTTATGTTATGTTTGTATATGTAAAATTGAGGGGAAAAAATTGTATAAAGAACCCAAACTGTGCCATGCTGATGTACAGTAACATAACAAACACTCATATCATGTCAACAGTCACATTCAGACTATGGACTAAAATAATCTTAGTTGCCTCACTTGAGGAAGTTTTGCAGCTCAGCAAAGCTCAACAACAGCACACACAATACACTGACAATAGTGAAAACAAAAATAGACAAACAGGTGAGGAGCAGCATGGCACAAACACAAATATTAAGCAGTAACAAGTAAAAATGCTTATTCAGTATAAGCAAGAGAGAAAGAAAGAAAGAAAGAAAGAGAGAGAACGGAGTAAATATATTAACATGTAAATATATAAAAGGTGTGGCGTGCAGTTGCATGAAAAACAAACAAGGTAAAAAAGCAGCACAGAGGAGCAGTTAAGAAATGACCTGCACACTAATGGCCCTTATAAATAATGTGTAAAAATGCAGAGTGGTAATGAGTGTGCACATAACCTGAGGTGCATTTAAGACATATATTATTTCCAGTGCCTGTTAAGTTCAATTATGGCCGAGGGAGTGAATGATTTTCTGGGCTTGTTTGTTCTTACTTGAGGGCACATGAACCTGCGTCGAGATGAGAGCACCTCACACTCCTGATTAAAGGGATGGGAGGGAAAACAAATTTATCAGGTCGTTTTGTTTTTTTTTAGTCTAGTCAAGCGCAAGTGAGCTAGATCTTGTTGTTGCTTGTTTTTAAGTGTAATCTTGGTATTTTCATTCAAGCAGGTAATGTTATACCATAGTATGCTCTCAACGAATGACCTGTGGAATAAATTTGTGATTGTGCAAGGTATGCAGAATCTCATACATCTCAAGCACATCTGCCGTTACCTTACTTCAGGACATTGTGACATATAACTCGAGTACAGTGAGGGCCTTGTGCCTCTATAATAAGCATTTTCTGCCAACATGAAGTGGTTCAGATATATGTTCGCCATGTCGTTGGCTAGTCAGTGAGTATATTAACCATTTGTAGATGATAACATATAAAATAATGTTCCGAGACTTCATTTACACTTGGAATGTAATTGTAAAAGCCCTTCAACTGCAAGGTCCATAAACCCATGTTTCTCACAAATATATTAGATTGATTTTCATCCTTCAGACTCATTGTCATCCCTCGTGCTTTGACGATACAAAATAGATCTTGTAACTCAAAAGCAACAGGGTTATGGACAAAATGCACTTGTTATTAATTCAGTGCATTAAAAATGTGTCTATTTTCTTGATAGACTATATTGAATACCTTACATTACTGAAGTAGTAAGTTTCTTTCACACTTGTAGAAATCGTTATTAGCTCATATTTGCTTCTTGTCATTTGCTATAAAGTCTCTGAATGACCTACTGTACTCTTTCTGCCTGCACTCTCAATAGCGTCCTCCCCTCTTGTGCCTGATGTCGGTTTCTTAGACTCAAAAATCCTTTGTGCCGCTCATCACAATTACAGTATGTGTGTTAATGGTAATGCTAGATTGAAGGAAAATACAACTCAAGTTTGCCTAAATTAAAGAAGCATAAGCATTGCTAATTATTTTACTTATTCCACAAATAATCCATTTAGGGTTTTTTTCCTTGGAAAAGGGGAGAAAATGCTATAATAAATAAATAAAACCCCAAATAAATAGACACTGATTTGAATGCAGTGTCAGGGGAGATGTAGTGCAAAGGCGCGATAATAGCTAAGCTAGCTTATAACATCTTTGTTTTCACTGAGCACTGTGCTGTGGTCTCTGGGGCCACAAGAGGATTTTTGGCAAAGCTGTTTTTCTGAAGGTCCACACTTTGCAAACACTCAAGGAGGCTTCCATTTCCTATCAGGGAATCACGATCCACTTACAGTGTAAGAATATAGGAGGTGGAGATGGCTACTCCTATTGAAAGACTTTCCCTGTGGACGCATGTTAGTGGCTTTAACACTCAGGGTAGACTGAACCAAAAACAATGAAGCCAAATAGTAGCCTTTCTTTGGGAGATTAGTTCCACATTTTAGGGCCTTGAATGGAGTCCTGCATCCTGGATATTATTCTCCTCCACAAGCAAACAACACTTGCCAGTAAGACGCTGGAAAGTTATTGTGATTTCTTACGTCCACAGTGGATTTATTGTTGTTCCTCAGAATTCCATTCTACCTTCGTTTTGACAAAAATAAATGACTTTGGGACCTTGAAGGTTTAATTTGAAATAGTACATGTCTTGCAGTCAAGACTTTGGAATAAAACAATTGCTTTTCAGCAGCTAACCAGACTTGAGGTGACATGGTGGAGAGCAGTCAGGCATAATATTTATCTCCCTGCCCTTGGAGATGTGCTGCGCTCATCCAATTCATCCACGTCTCCATCAGAGAAGAATGAAAGCATGGCAAAAGTCCTTTTCATTACAGCAACATGGATCATTTATCTTGTCGAGTTTGTTGCAGAACATGTCATCTATTACGAGGGTTTCTTGAAACAGAGGTACAACAATTTTCAGATCTCATGTCGGAAGGTCTAAGACAACAACTCATCATCCGAATGTGGAGAGAGCAAGCTGCGCTAATTATTATGCTTAATGCAGCAGCATCGCACTAATTATTTTTGATGTAGACAAGACATGAACAAAGAAACAGGTTAACAAATATATCTTAGTAAAGTGTCTTGGATTTGGCTGATTGGAAAGCAGCATATATGATTTGCACTACACTTCAATTTCTTGTACATGTGAGAGGGGAGAAGCACCATGTACTTTAACACTTAATCTGAAGTGCTTATCTGGTTTGCTGCAGAAACCTTATTCTGGAATACTCTCTACCTAACATGAGCTTAGCCTTGACTGTAATTTCATCTTCAATTCATACAGATTCCCTTTGTGGCGCTGTAGCAGTGGCTGTTCCCCTTCATATCAAATTACTGTTATTACTAAGCATCATGCATTTACAGCTTTATTCCTATCAAATTACTACTGCCAGAATAAAACTGAAGCCTGAATCGGATACGTGATAAGCAGCACGGTGCCATTCTGGAGGGACATTCAGCTCAGTACATATCTAACACAGTTTAACAGAGAGGCCTAACATCTAAAGTGGAGTGACATGACCAGATGTGCAAAAGATATTCAGAAATCATCATATTATCCTGTTCATATGAGGAACTGAGTAACAGTTAACACACAATATGAGATAAAAGACTTGATTAGTCACTGTGTTTGTCCAACTGTGTTAAATGCCTACAAGGAGAGATGCAAAATATCCCTTATAAAATGACTGCAGAGGAACCTTGGAGCATTTTATGTAAGAATATAAATTAGACAATAAAACAATACAACAGTTTTCACACATCAACGGTATATGTCTGATGACAAAAGTAAAATTTCAGTGCTTAATTCGACAATGGTGATGATTTAAGCTTTACTATTCTCCTATAAATTAAAAGGTATGGGCATTCACTCATTCTACTTCAGCAAAAAAAATGTTCTGAGTGTTTTGGCCTAGGCTGTGAAAACAGGCAGCATCATTTCAAACCTCCACCAGGTCAAAGAAAAGCTGAACTGGGGTGCAACTGAGACAAAAATTCACCTTCAGCAGGAAAAGTGAAGGCTCTTTGCGCTGATTGCAGACGTAGAGGCTGTAAGACGTAACTGGCATTCTGCATCTGGTTGTCTAATTGAGAGAGAGCGCGAGACTGCAACACTGTTTTCATCCAATAACATGCAGCCTGTTTCCTATATTTGTTAAATTTAATGTTTTAACACACTTTTAGTATTTCAACACTCACGATTTCTGAGATCATATGTCGCTATACAATTTTCTGCTTAGATCACCTAGTTTGCATTAACCACAGAGTTATGTGTAAAACCTATGTGTTACCAACTTCAACAATGACATTTTTCTGACATTTGAGAATACTGGTGAGAGTGACTTGTGAAATGCTCAGCTGTCCATCTAAGTCTGTTTAGTATTCTACCCATGAAATGGTTTAAACCCTATCCCCCACCCCTCTATCCACCAAAAGATATGAGATAACTTTTTTTTTCTTCTCAACAGATGATATTAAGTGCCTCCCATTATCTCAGTAGGTCTGTATCATATTAGAATCTGCAATCGCAGGTCAGAAAGTATACCGTGCTCTTGTCTAGGCCGGTGCTGCAGAATTACTTTCCTCCACACAATGGCTGAATGGGTTGCGGCTTTGTCATTTAAACTGCATAAAGAGGCCAGAAATTGATTTTTATTGTAGATCTTCATATCTAATAAAGCTCTGAGGATCTCCTTTCTTCATTGTCTGAATGGCCAGTGAATGCTTTCAATCTACCTCTCTGTTTCATGCATAAAAGTGGTAGCCAGAATGATAGGAAAGGAATGAGAGGGAGGCTGCCATGCAAGTGAAAAGCATCCCTTCTCTTTTTCTCTCTTGTTAGAAACTAGACCTGGGGAGGATGGGAGAGGTGAAGGAGCTGGGGGTAATTGAAAAGTGAAATGTTTTTTTCTTTCCTCTTTAGAAAAGAATGTGTCCTTTTCAAAGGGAAAAAAACATAACCAGGACTCACTTCTGCTGAAGAAACCCCATTAAGAAATGTCCACAGCACATAAAGTCTACAAAGACATCCACCCTCTTTTGCTATGGTTCACATTTAAAACATTAAACCTGGTGATTGTTTGGGTGAAAACTGAGATTAAACTGAGATTTTTTTTTTTTGGACCAAAAGAGACATCATTTCCAGTATAATCTGTATTAAAGTTAGTGTGATGTCTTTCAGCATAAGAATCAATTCATCACTTAAACCAGAAAAAAAGCGTTTTTTTTTGTTTGTTTGTTTGTTTGTTTTTTTAACCCAGTACATTTGGTCAGAGTGATATTTGTGAAGAAAATGCACAGAGGGATGGTACAGCAGGGTGCTAAAACAATTTAAATTATTTAAGATAATATGCAGGAACCACTTATTATTCAAAAGGCACACAGAGATTTTGTTTTTTGGAATGAAAATTAAATCTTAAGTTTGATTTCACTCCACCAATCTGCAAGCTGTAAAAAATTGCCCCCTGTTGCTCATGTGATCATGCAGGTGTTGGGTGTATATCTGCCACAGGTAATATTATCCATCACCAGTTGATTTCAACCAATAAACTACTAGCTATGAAAATACATAGGAAGTCACTGTTATGATTTCTTTACATGAGTATTTATTTATAAAATTAATATTCCCTACCAAAGTAACGGCTACAATAGTATGAATTGCAAAACAGTCACAGAAAAATGGGGGGAAAAAATGAGTTTTAACAACATGTTCCTGCTCATTTCAGTCCCACTTAAGCCAAACCATTCTCTATTTGCTTGTTTAACTAAATGTCATGCAAATGCACATCTCACCTAACTCATAGGCTTCCATACTCCTCCCTCGTTCTCCTCATTTTAAGTGATCACAAATATGTAAACAAAATTTGTTTTCATGCATCTGAATATGATTAATTATCACAGAGTAATCCAGCTACACTTGTAAAGACTTTTCAGACGAGATTAGAAATTTCAAACTGACAACCATGATAGATGGGAGCATTCTGTAAGTCGTAGATTAAAGGTCACAGCAATGAACTGAAAACTCACAAGGCATCATTTAAGTTGAGGCAGATGTAATCAAAGCTGTGCAGCAAATAGACGACTGCCTCAAACAGGCAAAATGATTATGGAAATGGGTATCTGCACACAACTAAACATATGGCAGTGCCTAATGCCATATAACACTAGGGGCTGGGTTTAATCAAACTTCACCAATTAAAAATACAAATGATATGCAAACATCTGAAAGTCTGAAGAGAAAATGAGCAGGATTGTTATTAATGATAGGAAATGAATCTATCTAGACTAATTCTGAAAATGTTTCCTACACTGCTTTCCTTTTTAGAGATAAGACTGATCATCATCACTGAATAGTTTCACCGAGGAGTGGTTCAACAAACATACAAAGTGGAAACATGGCGTCGCACGTCAAAAATAAATGCACATGACATAGTACACTAGCTGAGCAAATAGAGAGTATTCATGCACATGGATTCCTTAACAGTTATTTAGAAGTAATACACAAATATTCTGATCTCAGGAGACCAATTCACCCAAGCGGTTAAGAAGTTTTCATGACAGCGATGTCAGAGGAAGTTCTCTTGGTGTGTTTGCAATTTATTAACAGGGGTTGCTAATGCAGCACGTTTTACTGTCGACAAATTCTTGCGATCAAGTTCCCATTCACTGCATATATTAAGCAGTTCTGCACTCCAGCAACAGGAGTGGATGACACTGATCAGGAAAGACAGGCAAAACACACTGCACTGAAAACACATTTCATAAAAACATATGGTCAAATTAAGGCCAAAACTTTTTTTTTTCCATTTGCAACAATTGAAACGAAATGCATACAGCAGCAAATCACGGCAAAAGGAGTTTATGCGTGATGACATCAAGGGCAGAGAGGAAACATCCGGCGAATTAAGTGAAAAGTGCAACCCTTGTATCCGTAGGCTGATTTGCATATCAGGCCACTGGAGGCTGCTTCATAAAGGAGCGCCCCAGTGTGGCTGGACGAGACATCAGAGGAGCGGAGAGGTGCTGTCACTAACACAGAGCAAGCATATGGAAAAGCACTGCAGCTGGGTAAAGCAAATAGTGTGCTGTGATCAGACTGACACGGCCCACGCCTCCAATTGCAGCCCAGGGTAGAGGATTCAAGAGCCACATTCAGAGCTGATGACAAAATTAACAAACGTGGCGTTTATCGTGGTGCACAGAGACCATGTTTTTGTAACAATAACTTAATTCATGCGCTGCGGTGTGTTTGGAAATGATGCCCATGATTACTCTGATTCAGCTGATGAGATTTTATCCAACTACGGGCTGAGAAGTTTGAGAGGCAAGGAAAACCGTCAATTGAGAAGGCTTGAGCTGTGTGTTTAGTGTGCAAGCTCTGTTC